>JACXGM010019334.1:0-18459 GCA_016801145.1 Umbra pygmaea
TGTGGATCAAGTGAAACTGGGATCTGTAAAACGCACAAGATTTGTAAATATTGTAAAATAACACAAAATGTATAAGCTAGAGATAAATATTAAAATGGCACAATGTAATTGGTCTCAACATTTGGTCACGGTTAGGTAAAGGTTAGGACGGGTGTAAAATGTAGAAAGCAATAATATAAAACAAAAAAGTGGGATTGGAAATGAAAAAAAAAAATAATAATAAAATAAAATAAAAAAAACAAATAAATAAAAAATATACAAAAATAAAAATACAGACCGGCGTATGCACATTGACAAAAACTATGGAAGCCCAACTGTTCAAGTCCTCATTAAAATTTCAGTTAAAATGGCAAAATATGTACTGCAAGATGTCGAAAATAATTGTCCCATCTAAACAGCTTTTTTTCGATTTTCAAAATATCATGAAATAAATGTTCCATAGCTTTTGGAAGCTGTTCACTGAAAGTACTGTAGGTCTATTTACACTCTGCAGAATTCTACAAAATGTAGCTGTAAATATTATTATTTTATGGTTGGGATTAGATACATTTTTATCTTTTTACTTGATTGTTGTAACCATATATTAAAAAAAGGAGACCAATACAGGAGTTGGCATTCTATACTTTATTTAGAACATGTAAAAAGAAACAAATAACTAAGCCGACATCGTTCACTTATTTACACGGGCGACAATAATGCCAGAATAATAAACCTTTATGCCTATGGCAATTACTCACTGTACATTAACGTAGTACAACACGGATGAGCAATAGCTGAGTTTACATAGATTTAAACCTTCTCAGGACAAATACTCGCTGTATATTAACATAGTACAACACGGATGAGAAATAGCTGTGTTTACATAGATTTAAACCTTTTTTAGGACGAATACTCACTGTACATTTACGTACTATAACACAGATGAGCAATAGCTGAGTTTACATAGATTTTAACCTATTCAATATGAATACTCATAGTACATTTATTGTAGTACCACTCTGGAGAGCAGTATACACACCTGCAGGACAATATAACTGGATTCACATTGAAGCACACACACGTGGAAAGAGACTATATAGAATACCTGATTGGACAAAACACAAAATGGTGTGAGAGGATATTTATATACCAGACAGGTTTGTGCAATGACTGAGTAATGGAGACATGACAAAACATGTCCAGAAGGTGGTGCCAGGGTCCCAGTAATCAGACCCCCATTATTTAGTCTCATGTAAAACTCCTCACCCTATTTCCAGGTTGAGAAGTTGTGACAATTGTAAAACACTGTAGGCAAAGATTTTTAAATGTATACAATGTCAGCATAAGCATGTGTCATCTATAATAATATTGTATCTTTTCATTATTTAAAATTGTAAGATAATAATTTGGCTGTAATCATTGTTTTCTTATCATCCCCATTAGTAAATGTATTTACAAACAAAAATATACAGAATTCTTATATCTATTACTTTCTTAAGATAAGTACACTAACTGTAAGTACACTAAAAGTTCAGACAAGAAACTGTGAATTTAACAACACTTGTACCTTAGAGGAAACTCATCACCACAGTAGGATATTTTACATATTTTTTTTCTATTCACATCATGTATGTCATTTGACTAACAATAAGTATGGCAATGAACTAGGTATGCAGTATCAAAACCCCCCAGGACTACACAAAACCAAACAGGTGAACACAGGGGTGGGAGAGAGGGTGCACAGATGCAAAAATCATATGCTCCAGACTGGATGAGTGTACTGGCCTTAATAGGCAGTGTATTTACTAATGAGGACTACAGATTGATGACAGGTGTGTGCTGGAGTCTGCTAATGGGGACTGAACCTACATCACTTGGGTTCCCTGTCTGAACTTTTTGTGCTATTTGCACTGGATATAGTATCAGCAAAACATGTCTCTACTCATAAAGTGAACATTATTAATGCGGTATTAAGTACTCTATGCTATTTATCATTAGTTAACCATGGATGTAATTAATAAATAATTGAATATATTAAATTAATGTCAACTAATGTACCAGTATAAATTCAGCAAGGTTAAACCATTATTAACCTTTTTTTACAGAACAAAATCAGTGTCAAAAACAAACGTCCGACTCCTCCCCCTAACTGCGTGCCATTATGGGAAAGCTGTAAACCTCCTAATAATGGATGCTGTGAGTACTGTGCTTTCTGCCACTGCCGCCTCTTCAAGACTGTGTGCTACTGTCGAATGGGAAACCCACGGTGTTGAAGACATTAAAGAGGATATTTTAACTCCACCATTTAATTGTTGCAGGAATTTTTGTCTTTTTTTTAAGTTGTTATGTATTTAAGTATTCAAAAGTAATTTCCACTTCAGATTCCATTCATTATGATGACTTAAACAATTCACATTTCCTCTGGCTGAAGGCTTACTTCTCTGCTGTAGCTTGCTGATGTTAAGATTACAGTTCTGTATTTATGACAAAAATCATGGAGGAGTTTTACACCATTTCATCTCTAATGAAATTATCCAAATTATTTTTAGGCCTAAAACTCTAAAAATGATTGACTATCATTCATCAGTACTTTGGATGATTACAAATAATAATTTCGCTCAATGAAACTGAATAAACACAATATATGTTCCTGTGGTCTTATTCAAGTGTGTGTTATTGTAACAGACCAACCTAGCACAATTAGCCTCTATATGCTAAAGACAGTTGAACACTTTATTATATCTGGGAAATTATATTTCAGCCAACACAATTTTGCCAACTTTTGCACATGATCTAAAAGCATTTACTTACAAAATGTCTACAGTTCCAACATGCTCTGATATTCAAAAATCAATTACTTACAAAATGACTACAGTTCCAACATGCTTTGATATTCAAAACAATTACAAATGTATCTGGGGAAATGTATGATTTCTCTTTTCTTCACAATATTGTTTTCATTGTTCATTTTCGGTCTGATCGTGAACTGACAGTTCTAATTAATGTGTCTTCAATGGGTAAGGATCTAGTTTTGGTCTAAAGTGAATTACTGTAGCTAGGTGTCAATCCAATTCATGAAAGATTTCAGTGAACATATCAGCATAAAGAAAACATGCTACTTTGTGTGGATTAAAATCACTAAGATGATGTTAAAGAATTTGCCCATCTATGGCCCATCTGATGATCATTTGGACATGCACTGTAGGTTTTCAACCATATATTTATCACACTGGATGCATATAAATACACTGGCCCTCATTTATGAAACGTGCGTACGACCTAAAACAGGCGTACAACGGTTGTATGCCGATTCCTAAGCAAAGCAAGGGATTTATCAATTTGAACGTGATCGTAGGCTGCAATAAAATCTCATGTCTGGTCTCAAACAAAATAAATGACAAAACAATTAATGACCTGAAATATTTCAGTTGGTGTGCAATGAATCTAAAATATATGAAAGTTTAATTTATATCATTACATTATGGAAAATAATGAACTTTATCACAATATGCTAATTTCTTGAGAAGGACCTGTATTTATCTATCTATCTTCGCCAGACAGAGACATCAACAAGAATATCAGTTTTAAACATGATTTTGTTCTGTTTACCATATTATCTATGAGGATGAATTACATAACATGCCAATATAATTACACAATATATTTGAGTGACCTTTTTGTAAATATGTTTTCATTTGCATTTACGTTACAATTTTGTTTTATTTTGAATATTAATTGTTAATTAATATATGTTAATAGTAAACATGGTTTGTGAAATCTTCATATTATTAATGAAAGCCATTGCAAGTTACATTTCAGAATTACAAATGAATTGTATACAGCACATTGCTATTAAGTGGTTTATTTTTTCCCTTTCACTTCGAGGTGGCCTAGAACATGATGGCTAAAATTAGACAAACAACAATTTCAATTAAATAATAAATATATATACAGTGCCTTGCGAAAGTATTCGGCCACCTTGAACATTTCAACCTTTTGCCACATGTCAGGCTTCAAACAAAGAAATAAAACTGTAATTTTTTGTGAAGAAGCAACAACAAGTATGACACAATCATGAAGTGGAATGAAATTTGTTGGATATTTCAAACTTTTTTAACAAATAAAAAACTGACGAATTGGGCGAGCAAAATTATTCACCCCCTTTACTTTCAGTGCAGCAAACTCTCTCCAGAAGTTAAGTGAGGATCTCTGAATGATCCAATGTTGACCTAAATGACTAATGATGATAAATAGAATCCACCTGTGTGTAATCAAGTCTCCGTAATAAATGTAGCTGCTCTGTGATAGTCTCAGAGGTCCGTTGAAAGCACAGAGAGCATCATGAAGAACAAGGAACACACCAGGCAAGTCTGATGTATACTGTTGTAAAGAAGAAGAAGTTTAAAGCCAGATTTGGATACAGAAAGATTTCCCAAGCTTTAAACATCCCAAGGAGCACTGTGCAAGCGATAATATTGAAATGGAAGGAGTATCAGACCACTGCAAATCTACCAAAACCCGGCCGTCCTTCTAAACTTTCAGCTCATACAAGGAGAAGACTGATCAGAGATGCAGCCAAGAGGCCCATGATCACTCTGGATGAACTGCAGAGATCTACAGCTGAGGTGGGCGAGTCTGTCCATAGGACAACAATCAGTTGTATACTGCACAAATCTGGCCTTTATGGAAGAGTGGCAAGAAGAAAGTCATTTCTGAAAGATATCAATAAAAAGTGTTGTTTAAAGTTTGCCACAAGCCACCTAGGAGACACACCAAACATGTGGAAGAAGGTGCTCTGGTCAGATGAAACCAAAATTAAACTTTTTGGCAACAATGCAAAACGTTATGTTTGGCGTAAAAGCAACACAGCTCATCACCCTGAACACACCATACCCACTGTCAAACATGGTGATGGCAGCATCATGGTTTGGGCCTGTATCTCTTCAGCAGGGACAGGGAAGATGGCTAAAATTGATGGGAAGATGGATGGAGCCAAATACAGGACCATTCTGGAAGAAAACCTGATGGAGTCTGCAAAAGACCTGAGACTGGGACGGAGATTTGTCTTCCAACAAGACAATGATCCAAAACATAAAGCAAAATCTACAATGGAATATTTCACAAATAAACATATCCAGGTGTTAGAATGGCCAAGTCAAAGTCCAGACCTGAATCCAATTGAGAATCTGTGGAAAGAACTGAAAACTGCTGTTCACAAACGCTCTCCATCCAACCTCACTGAGCTCGAGCTGATAGACACATACCCCAAGCAACTTACAGCTGTAATCGCAGCAAAAGTTGGCGCTACAAAGTATTAACTTAATTTTGCACGCCCAATTTTTCAGTTCTTTATTTGTTAAAAAAGTCTGAAATATCCAATAAATTTTGTTCCACTTCATGATTGTGTCCCAATTGTTGTTGATTCTTCACAAAAAATGACAGTTTCATATCTTTATGTTTGAAGCCTGAAATGTGGCAAAAGGTCGAAATGTTCAAGGGGGCCGAATACTTTCGCAAGGCACTGTATATATATTTTAGGTTAGATTTGTATGTGATTGGTAAAATGTTTATTGAGTCGCCTATTTAAAAAAGCGCTTTGGCAGTCCTGAAGTTGAAGCGATTGCAGATCTGGCTCTGTTAGAGGACCTTAATGCACACTCTCTACATTGGGGTTTTTGGCCACCGGCACCTTTTAGTGGGAGATCAGGGACAGGTCTGGTATATAACAGCCAACAATAGTCGAAGTATGCCAGCAGTTTTGATGGCTATGAAGTCCCTTTCTGGTATATTCAATTTCCATATGATGATGCTCAGCAAACTGTGATTAAAAGACAATTTTACGAGATTGCTGGGTTTCCAAATGTGATTGGGGCGATTTATTGTACTGCGTCTGTAGCCACCATCCATGAATGATTACGCTTTTTATCAAATCAATAATAATTATTGTAGTAAATAATTTAAATGTTAAAGTGGGTTATTTTATATATCCATAGGCTATAGCCACTCAATGTTTTTATGTTACTAAATGCTTTTGTTCCAAATGACTTTTATTGACAGTAAACAGACTCATTGATATCCTAAATTGATTGGATTATTTTTCGTAACATAAGCTTATAGTTTAATAGTAGAATAGTCTGACTGAGGTCAGTGTAGGCTACTTTTAAATTAATTTGATTGAATATTGTTTATGGATATTGTTTCTAACTAAGTTGAAAAATGTGTAATTTTAAAGATTGTTAATTATTTCAGTGTGTTTAAATGATAAACAATCCAGGGTTTTTGATGAGGTTTTGGGCTGGATAACCTTGCTGGCATCTGGCAACACTGTCTGCCTACCTGCTGCGTGCAGTTTCAGTGTGATCATGGAGAAAAAATGAAAAGGAGTTGCAGAGAAGCTGTGTGAGAAAAAAAACGGGCCCTTCAAGGCAGACGCTGCAAAATTGTTTGTCAAATTGACACAAATGTTTTCGGCAGTAGGCTCCATTAAAATTTTTCTGATTTTAAAATGTATTCAACACCACTTTGTTTGGAAAACAGTGGTCATCGGATCATCCTTTCTCATGTCAGTTTATAAACTGCTACTTTCATCAATCACTGATCAATCTTTTACCATCCTTCTCTGTCTATCTCTCTCTCTCTCTCTTTCTGTCACACACACACAGACAAGATGTCCTCTCCTGATTTTTACTAAGGATTTATCTAAGGAGTTAATCTGCATCCTTTTTGATTGGTTAAATTTACAATTTATTCAACACCACTTTTTTGAGTATTTAATGTATCAATTCTCACAGATTCTTGCATACACATTACATGGCGTTAGTAGTTTTAAGAACTAGGACTTGGTATACATATTCAGGGGAGCGCAAGGACAGGTGGTATTTGTGATCTTATGCGGTGGGCCAGTCTGGGCCAAAATGCCAGGGCCGATTTTTGGGTCCCAGTCCACCCCTGCAGTCTCCTGACTGTAAACTTCATAGTCCTGTGGGATGAACTGAATAGGAGAGTCCACAAGTGTATACCTCAAAATCCGAAGGATCTGGACAGATTCTGTATGGAAAAAATGGTCTAAGATCCCTTTCCATGTGTTCTTCAACCTGTTATCTTGGCAAAGTGAGGTTCCACAAAGTATTAAGAATGAAGGAAGGGGTGCCAATAATTGTGGCACAAATATATTTGAGAAAAAATGTATTTGATTTGAAGCGCTATCAACATCATGAAAATTATGATTAAGAAAGAATTTCATCTTTCTTCAGCCTTGTACACAGACACATTGCAAGTGCATAGTAATCATACAGTATTAGAGTATATTGTGTGTCCTTCTATATGATTTTGAAGTTAGAATAGTCTGAACATTTACAGGTTTGTCTTCTAATTCAAATGACAAAGAATATGTAAATAGAAATAATAATTGTTTGAATGGATTAGTTGATGGACTGATTGAATGAAAGTGGTTTAGTGTATCTCCAGCCTGCATTGTTCAAGGCTATTCTCCAGCCTGCATTGTTCAAGGCTATTCTCCAGCTTGCATTGTTCAAGGCTATTCTCCAGCCTGCATTGTTCAAGGCTATTCTCCAGCCTGCATTGTTCAAGGCTATTCTTTTTAAAAATAATTATTTTAAAATTGTAAAGCTAATCAGGGGCACAAGTGATAAGCAGAAAAATATATATGTTTGGAAATACGAATGCTGTTCTCCTAGTGAGTACATAGAATGAGAATAGCTTTGTTTGTTCTACATGAAAGTATCTAATCCTACATTCCACCCATTTATTTACATACAGCTGGACAAGCTAATTTAGATTTTAGAATGACAGCAACACATGCAGCAGCTGAAATATACACCTTTCAGCTATAACAGTTTGACCGCTTACCTACTATTTTGTCACTTTCATTTGAGCTACAGTAGTTTGTCTCTGTTGGATCGGACCACACGGGCCAGCCATCGCTCCCCACATGCAATATTGAGCCTTGGCCGTCCATAGCCCTGTCACCGGTTCACTGCTTTTCCTTCCTTGGACCACGTTTTATAAAAATGCTGACCACTGCAGACCAGGAACACCTCAAAAGACTATAGTTTTGGCGATACTCTTGACACAGTCGTCGAGCAATCACGACCCTTGTCAAAGTTGCTCAAATACTAACGCATGCCAATTTTTCATGCTTTATTATATTATATCATAATAATTGGAAAATTATTCATACACATTACAATATGTAATGCCCAGCCCATAGTGGGCTGGCGTACAGAAACTATAGGAATGGACTCTTTATATATATTAGTTTGTTCAGGTATTTTTTTGTTCAAATACATTGTATTGTAGATTTGTGTTAAACTATGTGGAATGCCCCTTTAAATGTTTGTGACACCTCTCTCTAGTTTGGGCATTTGCTACGATAGGGTTTAGGCTGGTATCTTGTAGATCTGTTGATTAATGATTACGTTCAACCATGTTCTATTAGTTAGTTAAGCTTCCTACATATAAGCTGCCCAGACTAGAGAGAGGTGTCAGTAGTTGTTTGCTAGTATAGTTACATTACGTGTGTTCTGTGTGAAGGCTCTCTGGGAACTGAGCCTTCTCGACATTACGGAATACATATTAGGAACAGAATCACTCCTCATCTCTGGTTCTCACCTCTACCTTGGTCTCAAACATGCACCAGTCAATTCTCACCCCTACTCCTCAGTCCTCAACACTCCCCTGGTCAGGTATCACCCATCCTTCTCAATACTCACCCCTCCCTTTGTCATGTATCAACCATGAACCACTCAAACATCTTCCCTCCTTCTGAAACGTCACACATCCCTTGGTCAGGTATCACCCCTCCCCAAGTCAGGTAGCACCCCTCCTCAGGTCAAGTATTACCCCTCCTCAAGTCAGGTGTCACCCCTCCTCAAGTCATGTATCACCCCTCCTCAAGTCAGGTGTCACCCCTCCTCAAGTCAGGTGTCACCCCTCCTCAGGTCAAGTATCACCCCTCCTCAAGTCATGTATCACCCCTCCTCAAGTCAGGTGTAACCCCTCCTCAAGTCAGGTACCACCCCTCCTTTAGTCAAGTAATGGTATCACCTACGCAGTAATCAATAAGTCTAACTATGGCCATTACAAATAAAAAAGGAGAAAAAACGCTCACTATATTGTATACAGGAAATGCCGAATGGTAAGAACAATAGTAAAGATAGCTTGTAAATATTATTTATCATCACGGTTATTACTATATCTGAATGGTCACTTTCTTTAGTAGGTTAATATCAACACTGAATATCTATTTAGATTGCTTGTTTGCTAAGACTGGGACATTTATTCGCTAGCCTGCCTAAGCACTGTAGCATGCTCATTGTAATGTTAGTGTGCGGAAACTACTAGCTACCAAAGGTACTGTGGTGATGTTAGCTTTATATTAAAGATTGGGAATTTCATGCCAGATAGACAAAAATTATATTCTATGAATCCGCTCACATTTGCAAACAAGCAACACTTCTTGCTTTCTCATATCGGTATCATAATTATGTTTGAAAAGCAAAAAATAGGTGAATCTTTGTTTTTAAGTTAAGGGACCGTCTTAAAAGTGCAATTTAAACTTTTGCTTGCAAATGAAAAACTCTTTATAGCTCTGGCCCAATATGATTGTAATTAATAAATCTAACTGGTTTAAGTTCAGTGACCTCTGCCCTGTGATCAACATCAATTATTTTGTTAATTTATAATTTTCTGAACTTGTGAATAGATTTTAATGCAATATCACCGCAAAAATGGTCAATCGCTATGACCTCATACAATATTTTTCAAAACAATCTTCTAAACCAGGGGTCATCAATTTCGGTCCTGTAGGGCCGAAACACTTTAGATTTTTTATCTTACCTAGTGGTTAATTGCAATCACCTGCTTTCCCAGGTATAAAACATTGATTGTATATTACTGGATGGAGCCATGTGTGACGTCACCCATTGGTTTGTTAAGATCTGATTTAGGTCATCGAATTTGTAGTTACGGGCGCAGACATCTTGGTTGCGGATGTGATGATTTTAGACAGAGGGAGGAGTAATCTAGCTAGCTAACAGATATTAAATTGGGATGCTAATGAAGAAACTGTATTAAAACATATTGTAAAACAAAATGTAACATTAAAGCTGCATTGTGTAAGATCTGCTCCCATCTACTGGTGAAAATGTAAATGACAAGCAACCGTGTTATTATACCAGCAACGTGAACCTGGAAATTCATTTTTTCTTTCAAAACAATAGCGCTCGTTTTGATTCATTGCAATAGTCATTGTTAATTCACTACACAGCCCGTAAGTTATAACCAAATGCAATTGTATTGTGTGTAAAGAAACAGTAAGAGCATGTGATAGCAAAAATAATAATTTAACATGTTTTATTAATAAAAGTAACAAATATGTTTTACACACAATTTGATTGAATATATTGTCAGTGTCTCATGTAAAAAACACGATTACATTTGAAAAACATTCACTAGAGTCTGTTTTATTCAAACAGAATACTAATTTTAGCAAACCATGAACATGGACACTACCTATGCAAGAAACAATGATTATTGCAATGAACCACGAGCGCTATTATTTTGAAACGAAAAATCCCTGTTTGTGTTGCCAGCCGAACGTTCTTGACTACTTTACAGCTTGAGCCAGCGCTACTATTACATGTCCTCGAGAACAGGCATGATCTTACATCTTCAACAGTCTGAAATTTCCTGGTAGTCGTGAGTAATCTCCCCCTGGCATTCGTCATGGTGCCACTTGTGTAAAAGCGCGAATGGCCGAGCTTGAATTTCCAGGTATGTCCCTCTTTGGCTAATGTATTTTAAAGATGGAGGCGTAACATGGCTTCCGCAATTCGAGCAGCACGATTGTATGTATTGTGAATGGAAGATTCTAGACTTACGAAAATACTTTGATTATTAGGTGGAAGTAATTACACATGAATGAGCACATATTTGTGAAAGAACAAAGTTTTTTTTGCTAAGAATCAACTCAAAGAAATACACAGTGTAGCTTTAAAAAAGTGAAATGCCAACTCCTTTGAGTGTCTTGTCCTACAACCAAACGCCATAACCACGCCTTAGATGCCCCTTTGCTTTATCAACGATATTTAAATCAAAGAGACCATAACAAAAAAATTTACATCATGATATATTGCAAAAGGCTTAAATCTAGCGATTGAGACCATATACTCATTATGAAAATGTTTACTGAGGTAATAAATCAAGTATATTATGTCTCTCATTCTCATAGACTATTACAGATACTGAGTTTCTTTGCAACCAGACGTATCGCCCCCAGCTAGAATTCAGATAGAATGCAGGTTTAATGCACTTCCTAATTGCGTCAATTTGCCAAACCGGATGCTCACCCCGTGGTATAAACCAGTCCCTTAATAGAAAGAGAGACTAAAAAATCAGAAGTGTTTCGGCCCTCCAGGACCGGAATTGATGAATCCTGTCCTAAACCATCAACATTAATTATCTTTAAAATGTTTGATGTGGCTTCTTTTAAATCATTTTTAATGCAATAGCAATAATGGTCAATAGCTCTGAAACAACCTTTTTCAAAATAATCTTTTCACTTGTGTTACGGGACATCTTCTACACCAGCAACATCATTTAGTTTTTGACAAATATATTTGAATGCATAAATTGTAGCTAATGTGTTAAAGGACATGTCCTACACCAGGGGTATTCAACTCTAGACCTCGAAGCCAGATCCACTCTACTTTTTCATTGCAACCCTCTAATCTGAGACTTATTTAGACCTGGGGCACCTATTTAGACATGGGACACCAGGTGAGTCCAATTAATGTTGAGGTAGAACAGAAAAACAGCAGGCTCTGGACCCCGTAGGATTAGAGTTGAAGACCCCGGCCCTACACTATCAACAGGAATTCGTTTTTTTTATTCTTTTATTTGGCTTGTTTTAAATATGTTTTAATGCATATATTATAGCAACACTTGTCAATAGCTCTGACCCTATAGAATATTTTTCAAAACAACCTTTTCACGTACTAAGGGCCATCTCCTACACCATTAACATTATTTCGTTTTATGATTTTTGGATGTTGCTTCCTTTAAATTGATTAGAGCATTAATTTAAATTTAAGCAATAAAAACAATTTAAAAGAAGCCACATCCAAAAATCTAAAAACTAAATAATGTTAATGGTGTAGGAGATGGCCCTTAACACACGTGAAAAGGTTGTTTTGAAAAATATTCTATAGCGTCAGAGCTATTGACCAGTTTTGCTATAATGTATGCATTAAAACACATTTAAAACAAGCCAAATCAAAAAATAAACGAATTCCTGTTGATAGTGTAGGGCTACCTAAACAAGAAATTAACCCAAGTTAAAAGAAGTAACATCCAAAAATCTAAAAACAAATTGATGTTAATGGTGTAGGAGATGTCTGTCACATTTTACGGTAAGGTAGGCAGGAGGCAGGAGGATTTTTCAATGGTGAAATTTTTATTTTACCAAATGAACAGGGATAAAGAACTTCCCTAAAAACAACCAACTAAATATCTTTGAAAACAAAAAACAACAGAATTCATAAAGACTGTGTACATACCAAATGACAGGAGACAATTACCAACAACAAGGGAACAAACAGAAGGGATTTAAAGCACACTAATGACATAACTACTGTAAAACAAGCTGGGAACACTTTACCAAAATGAAGTAAACTCAGGAAAAACAATTAAGGACATACAAGGACACATTTGGAAGAGACCAAAAACCTGGACTGGAAGAGAAACACAAGACAAGGGACAGTGTCACAATGTCCTAAACACATGTGAAAAGGTTGTTTTTAAAAAGGTTATATGGGGTCAGAGCTATTGACCATATTGCTATATGTTATGCATTAAAAACTATTTAAAAGAAGCCACATCCAAAAAGCAAAAAATAATTGATGTTGATGGTTTAGGAGATGTCTCTTAACATATGTGAGATTGTTTTGAAAAAGATTGGCCCATTACTGTTGAGCATTTTTGCAGTGATACTGCATTAAAATCTATTCACAAGTTCCCAAAATAATAAATTAACAAAATAATTGAATTTGAACATAGGGCAGAGGTCACAGAACTTAAACCAGTTAGATTCATTGATTAAAATCATATTGGGCCAGAGCTATGGAAAGTATTTCTTTAGCAAGCTAAAGTTTAAATTGCACTTTTAAGATGGTCCCTTGAATCTTCACATTAAAAGAAAACAAAGGTTCACCTATTTTTTGCTTTTCAAACATAATTATGATCCCGATATGAGAAAGCAACGAGTGTTGCTTGTTTGCAAATGTGAGCAGATTCATAGAATATAATTTTATCTTTCTGGCATGAAATTCCCAATCTTTAATATAAAGCTAACATCACCACAGTACCTTTGGTAGCTAGTAGTTTCTGCACACTAATGTTACAGTGAGTATGCTACAGTGCTCTAGCATGCTAGCTAAAAATGTCCCAGTCTTAGCAAACAAGCAATCTAAATAGATATTCAGTGTTGCTATTAACCTACTAAAGGAAGTGCCAATTCAGATAAAGTAATAACCTTGATGCTAAATAATAATTACAAGGTATTTTTACTATTGTTCTTACCATTCAGCATTTTCTGTATACAATATATCGAGCATTTTTTCTCCTTTTTTATTTGTAATGGACATAGTTAGACTTATTGATTAGTGTGTGGGTGATACCATTACTTGACTACAGGATGGGTGACACCTGACTTGAGGAGTGGTGACACCTGACTTGAGGAGGGGTGATACCTGACTTGAGGAGGGGTGATACCTGTCCAGAGGAGGGATGATACTTGACTTGAGGAGGGGTGACACCTGACTTGAGGAGGAAAATTTACTGGGCAAACCCGTGTCTCCATTCTAACAGTCCATGTGTCACCATGAAACTTTAATTCCCTTTACAGAACACCTCACCTCTTAAGTAAGAATCCCCCTCGCCATCTGACAACACTCCATAACAGCAATACTCTCTTATTGGGAAATTCTTGTCAAACCGAACCTTACACAAAAGAACATTTATAGAACAATGCATTTTTTTTCTCTTTTCCACCCCCCCCAGTCTCTCACAAGTCCAGACGCTCTGGCGGGCAGGACACTCTTCCTGAGGTTGTCACATACGGGGTGTTGGATGTGGCTGTCTGTTTGTGATTGTCTGTGTCAGTGTTCTCATGTTGGTGTGTGACCTGGTTGTCTGACTCTGTAGTCTTATCCCGCGGCACCTGAGGTTGTGGTTGGTGCACCGTACGTAGGTGTGTTCGGTTTCTCCTGATCTGTCCTTCCTCAGTGTGAATGATGTAAGATCTGGGTGTTGTAGCCTTCTGAACAACTGTCCCTTGTTTCTCCTTTCTTGTGAGCCACACGGTTTGTCCCGGCTGCAAAGACAGCAGGGGGCGGGCTCTGTGACGCCTGTTGTAGCAGAGTTGTTGTTTTTCTTTCAACCATTTTTCCGCCTTCTTGAACCCTCTGATGTTTGTGCAGGGGAGTAACCACACCCCAGAGGTGTGGCTCGATACGCCATCAAAGCATTTAGTTTCTCACCCCCACTATCCACAGTCCTTTTATGGTTGCCACCGCACGCTCTGCCTCTCCATTCGCTTGCGGGTATCTTGGGCTGCTTGTGATGTGTGTATACCCGTACTCTGTGGAAAAGTCTCTGAACAACTCTCCGCTGTATTGTGGTCCATTATCAGACACCACAGGCTATGTTTACTTTTTTCTTGTATTACCTTCAGTCTTGTTTCTGTGGTGGGGAGGCTTTGGACGACAGCATCCACAAAAACTTTAACCTCTGCCTCGTTGTCTTTCTCCTCCTGTGTGAGTGTGTGTCCTACAGGGGCTCTTGATAATGTGTCTGCTGTTATTAAACTCTTGCCTGGCACGTGCACAATGTTGAACGTGAACTTCATCAGTCTCAGCCTGGATCTCAGCACCCTGCGAGGGAGTTCGTCTTGCGCCTTAGTAGGAGGTAAGGCGCCAGCCTTTCGCATGCCCACGTCGCCGCCAAAGCCTCCTTTTCGATCTGTGCATAATGTTTTTCGGCCTCGGACAAGAGAGAAACATGATGGGCCTCCACGTTCCATCACTCTGTTGTTGGCTGAGCACGGCCCCCAGGCCAAAGGATGAGGCGTCTGCCGACACACACGTCTCTGCTGTGGTTGAATACGAAGCCAACACCCTTGGTGAGCTCAGTTCCATTTTAAGTCTTAGGAACGCCTCTCTCTGTGGCGCTCCCCAGCACCACTCATTATTCTCAAAGAGCAGGTCTTTAATTAGTCTGGTGTATGACGCAAGGTGGGGTAAAAACTTACCCAGGTAGTTCACCATCCCCATCACTCCATGATGGCTCTGACCTTACCTGGATACGGTGTCACGCCACCTGCTGTGACACGATGACCCACAAACATGATGTTATCTTTCGTGAACTCACATTTTTCATTTAGCGTGAGTCCTTCATTTCTCAGTCTCTTCAGCACCTGGTGTAGTCTCTCATTGTGCTGCTGTATGTCCTCTCCATACACGACTATCTCTGCATGACACACCACTCCATCGCACCCCTCCAACATCTGCGACATGCGACGCTGGAAGTGCTCTGGGGCAGATGAAATCCCAAATGGTAGGCGGTTGAATGTATATCGCCCAAATGGGGTAATGAATGTAGTGAGGAGCCGGCTCTCCTCTGACAACGAAATTTGCCAAAAAACGGAGGTTGCGTCCAACTTCGTGAACACTTTTGCCCCAGCCAGCATGGCTAGTGTGTGGTCTACTGCTGGGAGAATGTCTCTCTCTCCGCACCCACCGGTTCAGGTGTGTCATGTCTACACACACCCAAATCTTTCCTGGCTGAGCTTATGATGCCACAACCATGCCTGCACACCAGTATGTGGGCTGGGTCACCTTCGAAATCACCCCCATGTCCTTCATACGCTTCAGCTCCGCCTGCACCTTGTCTCGCAGTGGTAGAGGCACACGGCGTGGGGATGAAAGAGCAAATGTAGGGCTCCTTTAATTTTCCCAAGCCTGAAAATACTGTAGGGTACTGAGCCTTAAAATCCTCTTGCTGGGCTTGTACAGTGTGGACACGCTTCATTAGCTTGAGTGCTTTCAGAGCAGGAAGGCCCAGTAGCGCCTTAGTCAAATCTTTAACAACATAAATGTCTTGTTCTGTTGTTACCTTTCCATGACTCAGCTCCCCTTTAAAGCGTCCTTTTACTTCCAGTCTGTATTTTCCTGGTCCATACAGCACCTTGAGTGGCGGTTGCAGTGTCCTGTGCTTTTTAATGGAATAGCTGCTGCTTGGAATTGCTGTAACACTTGCTGTCCTTCGATGAGGCTGACGCCGAATCTGCTGCCGAATGGGGGTGCAGTAGCCTGTCTGCACTCCCCACAGCTACCCCCCAAAAAAATGTAGGGGACTTTTTCCCAGAGGGAAGTCCATGTACTCCTCTTCATCCTCCACCTCAGAGGATAATAGGCCCAGCTCCTTCTCCACGTAGGGGTATATCCAGAGCTCAGGCGTGGTGTTTGGTGCTGGCTTGTAGTATGGCACATATGGCCACATCGGCTGGGTGTCGCTGAAACCTCTGCAGAGCCTTTGAAATTCCTCCTCCGGAGTTTCCCCTTCCAGCCATACTTCTCGCATGCTGGTGGTTGAAGGGAGTGAGCCCCCAACCTGCTTGCCTTTTTTGGGTCTTAAAATGTCTCCGTTGTAAAGGTGGGTCATTCTGTCATGGTTTCGGATGTGGTGGAGAGAGAGAGACCCAAAGGCAGGTAGATGTTGGTTTGCATTCATGGTTTGATGTTGAAGCTTCCAAAGGACATGTATACAAATGATGATGTGGATGAACTTGAAAAAGGGAGTACACAATGGAATTACTACATTAGCTACATCTTCTCTTAGTGGCACAAACACTGTGCTAAAATATCAGTAAATGACCGTACGCCAAACTTCCAAACTTTAACCATAAACATACACACTCACATTCTGTAGCTCCGAGACATCTTCTCAACACAATGTAAAACAAAGCACACAAATGTGACTTCTTACAATGACCCACACCTCTCTCTAGTCTGTGTTGTATATATACAGAAGCTAACCTAACCAATAGGACACGGCTGTCCATAATCAATAATCAAACCGATCTACAAGATACCAGCCTCACCTATCATAGCAACAACCCATACTAGAGAGAGGCGTAACATAACAACATAAAGGGACATTTCACTTAACTTAAAGAATAACTCAAACACCATGCAAAGCACTGACACGTATAACTGAAACACAAACACCTATGAACATAACTAATATATATATATATATATATATATTTATACAAGTCCAGTCTCAGTTCGTGTTAACGCCAGCCCACAGACTGGGCTGGTCGTTACAATTCTCATCTTACACAAAACGTCTGCAATGCTTAGTGCAAATGCGAACACAAACATGTGGCTTTTGCATTTGCTTTCACAAACATGTTTCTCTCATTTTAGCTAATTAGAGAAGGAGACGTAAACTATTGACAAGTGTAATAAATATGACAAATTCTTGACCTGCAATGTAAATTATGTTTTTCTGGATATGTATTAATATTTACTTTTGTGTTTTTGAATTGGCTGATCAACATCTACAAAATAGCTGATTAGCTTGATAAATGTGACATTTAGCATAGTTATTAAAAGTACTTGTATCAGTTCTCATATCGGCCCAAAAATAAAGTACCCAAAATGAAATACTCTGTACTCAGTACCCGTTCCATAAATATTGGTATCGGCCCTTCCCTAGACTTTACTAAACTTGCTTTTGAGCTACAGTAACACATTGAACAACAAGTTTTTTCGCTTGAGAATAGTTTCATGTAATCAGCACATGGGGGGTTGTGGGTTTTGTAACACAATGGCTATAGCTAATTGGCCATCAGCGCAGGTCTGGCCGAGGGGAGATTAAAAGTGTCACCTTTCTACAAAAATGATGCACACTTTATTCAGCCAACTTCTTCATGATCTCCGTCTGGTCTGGTCAGCACAAAGGGTGACGGATAAAAATATATATTTAATTACCTACAGTATACATTTGTACGCATAGGCCTGTTCTATGTTGCTGAATTAAGATCATCTTAAATACAGGTCCTTCTCAAGAAATTAGCATATTGTGATAAAGTTCATTATTTTCCATAATGTAATGACAATAATTAAACTTTCATATATTTTAGATTCATTGCACACCAACTGAAATATTTCAGGTCATTTATTGTTTTAATACTGATAATTTTGGCATACAGCTCATGAAAACCCAAAATTCCTATCTCAAAGAATTAGCATATCATGAAAAGGGTCTCTAAACGAGCTATTAACCTAATCATCTAAATCAACTAATTAACTCTAAACACCTGCAAAAGATTCCTGAGGCTTTTAAAAACTCCCAGCCTGTTTCATTACTCAAAACCGCAATCATGGGTAAGACTGC
>JACXGM010019335.1:0-18459 GCA_016801145.1 Umbra pygmaea
CTATGGATCAATATTTATAAATAGACCCGATGCATCACTATTAGAGTACAACAGATTACGTATGAATTCATTGAGACGTGTGACATGCATAATCATCCACTGCTTTGTCGCACAGTCAGTGGCATTGTCATTAAACCCCCCCGGTTTCACAACGACAGCTTACGGTATAATATGCTGCTTCCGGATGGTTTTTCAGCTAATCCATTAGTTGCTTTCCCTCGTCACATCTTGCAAAGAGCAATTGCTGCGTTATTTTTCTTGAAAGTTGCGGTGTTAAAGGCATATTCGAAGGTCCCGCGGTAAGCTAAACACGGAAGTTTCTGACTACACCACGTGATGCGTCTGAGCGAATCACGTTAGCAGAAATCAGAGGTAGCCAATGAGATTTCATCATTAGCATTAAATCCCCCTTAGGACATTCGCAATTGATTACTGATAGAAAGGAAATTCACTTATTTGGGTTGCATAGAGTTGTGCAGGAGACTCAGAGCTTTACAGTGGTATCGGGCATGACAGACTTCAATAAACAGGCGAAACTCGGCATGTCGCGTTGGAATGCTAACTTCTTGGTAAATTCGCAAGTTAACAAAATGTAATAAAATAAACATTTTAATGTATATTTTCAACTTTTCTTTATAGCAGCTTGAAAGAAAACACATTGAAGGAGTAAACTAGCCCAAAATCTCAAAATTGACCACTGCATGAAAAATTTATGTTTTTGCCTACCGTGTCTCGCCTTAATACACACTCACCTGAAGGATTATTAGGAACACCATACTAATACTGTGTTTGACCCCCTTTCGCCTTCAGAACTGCCTTAATTCTATGTGGCATTGATTCAACAAGGTGCTGAAAGCATTCTTTAGAAATGTTAGCCCATATTGACCGGATAGCATCTTGCAGTTGATGGAGATTTGTGGGATACACATCTGGGGCACAAAGCTCCCGTTCCACCACATCCCAAAGATGCTCTATTGGGTTGAGATCTGGTGACTGTGGGGGCCATTTTAGTACAGTGAACTTGTTGTCATGTTCAATAAACCAATTTAAAATGATTTGAGCTTTGTGAAATGGTGCATTATCCTGCTGGAAGTAGCCATCAGAGGATGGGTACATGGTGGCCATAAAGGGATGGACATGGTCAGAAACAATGCTCAGGTAGGTTGGCCGTGGGATTTAAACAATGCCCAATTGGCACTGAGGGGCCTAAAGTGTACCTAAAAAAAAACATCCCCCACACCATTACACCACCAGCCTGCACAGTGGTAACAAGGCATGATGGATCCATGTTCTCATTCTGTTTACGCCAAATTCTGACTCTACCATCTAAATGTCTCAACAGAAATCGAGACTCATCAGACCAGGCATTATTTTTTCAGTCTTCAACTGTCCAATTTTGGTGAGCTCTTGCAAATTGTAGCCTCTTTTTCCTATTTGTAGTGAAGATGAGTGTTACCCCGTGGGGTCTTCTGCTGTTGTAGCCCATCCGCCTCAAGGTTGTCGATGTTGTGGCTTCACAAATGCTTTGCTGCATACCTCAGTTGTAACGAGTGGTTATTTCAGTCAAAGTTGCTCTTCTATCAGCTTGAAGTAGTCGGCCCATTCTTCTCTGACCTCCAGCATCAACAATGCATTTTTGCCAACAGGACTGCCACATACTGGATGTTTTTCCCTTTTCACACCATTTTTTGTAAACCCTAGAAATGGTTGTGTGTGAAAATCCCAGTAACTGAGCAGATTGTGAAATACTCAGACCTGCCCGTCTGGCACCAACAATTGCTTAGATCACCTTTCTTTCCCATTCTGACATTCAGTTTGGAGTTCAGGAGATTGTCTTGACCAGGACCACACCCCTAAATGCATTGAAGCAACTGCCATGTGATTGGTTGAGTAGATAATTGCATTAATGGAAAAATTGAATTGGTGTTCCTAATAATCTTTAGGTGAGTGTACAAAGATTGTTGCTATATCACAATCTCCCATATGATATGAATACTGTGATATTGTTCCATCATAATTATTTATAACAACACAAGGAATTATTTACAGATCAGTGTCTCAAGTTCACACAAAAAAAGCGAATTACAGTTATTACAATGGCCAAAACGTTTCAGTGCAGATGGACTGCTTAACAACATCACCATTCTCAACAAACTAATGGGCTATTATCAGACCACAATATGTATCTTTTTCGCCAATAGTTAAAGTGATGGTTCGGAATAATTTAACCTTAGGGTCCTTTCCACCTAGACCTTAAGCCAAACACCCATGAGCTTTTTTCACTTGTTATAACATTGGTCCATTTAGACCATTTTAACATTGGTCCATTTAGTTGTAGCTAACTCGACCAATGTTAAAACAAGGGAAAAAAGCTTATGGTGGTTGTTTGGCTTGAGGTCAAGGTGCAAAGCACCCTAGGGTTATATTACTCCGAACCATCACTTTAAATGTGATTGCATATGCAATTTAATATGGACTGAAAGTCAGCTTCATCAAGGTCAACAGGATGAGACAGAGAGAAAATCTGATTCTGTTTTGACAATGAAAACCTCTGTCAAATCTTGCTAAAGGAATGTATTTTCTACTAATGACACTTAAAGTAATAGTTGGCTAAATAGTGTGTTTTATATATATATATATATATTTATATTAAATGCAGAACAGCAAGACTCGTGGGATTCCACCAGCTCCTCATCATCCTCTGTGAAAGGGAAGAAGAAGAAGAGGAACAAAATGAAGCGAAGGAAGAGCAAAAAAAAAAGGGGGAAGAAATAATGTATTATGCCTATTATTATGTGTAGATCATTTAAAATGTAAAGTTCTGAAAATGTTTTGAAGTTGTTTGTAAAATAAAGTTTGCGATAAAGGAAATTATATGTGTGTGTATTTATTGCACCTTCTGTACCCTACAACTTTGTGAAACAAAGGGGTAAAAAGTGGCACTTTAATTTACAGCCCGGAAATGTGGTACTTACTCTGTACCTACATGGAACAAGGGGGTAACAAGTGTCACGTTAATTTACGGCCCGGAAATGTTGTACTTATTCTGTACCTACATGGAACAAGGGGGTAACAAGTGTCACTTTAATTTACGGCCCGGAAATGTTGTACTTATTCTGTACCTACATGGAACAAGGGGGTAACAAGTGCCACTTTAATTTACGGCCCGGAAATGTTGTACTTATTCTGTACCTACATGCAACAAGGGGGTAACAAGTGTCACTTTAATTTATGGCCCGGAAATGTTGTACTTATTCTGTACCTACATGGAACAAGGGGGTAACAAGTGTCACTTTAATTTACGGCCCGGAAATGTGGTACTTACTCTGTACCTACAAGGGGGTAACAAGTGCCACTTTAATTTACGGCCCGGAAATTTGGTACTTACTCTGTACCTACATGAAACAAGGGGGTAACAAGTTTGACTTACACAAAATACAATGGTATATTTACACAGTAACTACAGAAAATTGTTCTAAATGTTCTGTTTTCACTATAGTTACCATGCCTATTTTTTTTTGCTTGATGACCCAATAAAATCCTTATCTCTTTCTTTCTTAAGGTAAGTAGCCTATATTGAAAATCCTAAATAAATCCATAGCAGAAACCCATTAATTCATTTCCCTGAATTTCAAGTTTTTTGTTCAGTTATCTCCATCATGAATCATGCAATGATAGAATATGTACCCCGTGGTTAAAAAAGTACTTAAACCTATAAATATATATTTATACGTATGTATTATTCCAAAAATGTACGTGGTGCATGATTATGATTGAATGAAGTATAGCATATTTACTGCTGAACACCCAGCGCACTTTACAACCATGTCAGAGGTCTCTCCTGAATCATCACAATTTGCAGAATCCACTTGGATGATGTGACGGCAGCCACGGGACAACAACGCCACTGCGATCACCACACACCAGCTATATGTGGAGAGGAGTGTTATCCAGCCAATTCAGTAAATGTGTGTGTTCTCGCTAAATTGCTCTCAAACATAAGATTGTTGTTTTGCATGTAGCCTAGGCCATATCACGTAATATTTAAGAGTTAGTACAAAGTTAGTAATTAATTACTGTAGCCTATACATTATTTGTAATTTTCCAATTTGTTTAGCATAGCTACCATGTAATATTAAAATAGTTACCCCTTAGTTATAAAATACTTACTGCATATATTATTTGTATTTCTCTTTGTTGTTACCCATTTATTCCCCAGATATTATGAATTGTTCCCTTATAAATACACGTACATACTTTATAATTACACTATAATTACCGAAAGGTACGCTGTAAATTCGGTGTAATTTCAGAGTACTTTCCGGGCTGTAATCTAAAGCATTACCGGACTGGGTATACTCTCCTGTCAATAATATGCTGTGGTCTAGTCATCAACAGAATATTAACGGATTGAAAGGGGAGAAAATTTGATTTTGGCGTGACATTTCTTGCGTGTGCGTGAGAGCGTGAGATTGATGCTGAAAGCGTGAGTGTCACGCCAGATGCGTGAGATTTGGCAATCCTGAATATATTAGAAGTATATTTAGAATAAGTTAAATACATTTCAAGTACAACAAAGTATACATTTTTGCTTGGGAGTGAAGAATTCGCAGGTAAGTTACTATTACGTTTTTAATATTTCAGATAAATAATATTATATCCTATTAAAAAAAGGTTTTGAATCATACCCAGCTAGCACAGAGCTAGCGGTTGGACGCTGGTGGTTACAGCTGACGGTACGATAGCTTATTGCTCATCATTTAATGGGCGGTCCGTCGGCGGCAGTGTTGGAGGCTGAGTGGTCCACCGGTGGGTGAGCAGAGTTTTACACAGAGATCCTCTGGGAATCCTACGCACTCATACTGTTAGTTCCAGTTAGTGCATCAGCTGCGTATAGGCTATATACTAGGTTAGTCTTATGTTCTGGATTTCTATTTCTAATGAAAAATATTTTAAACTATTTAGAATATTGGTTACAACAACACTTAAATACAATACAAACACATTTACATTTGTTTTGAAATTCAAAATTGAATTCAGTTATAAAATATAAATTAAATGAAAAAGTTTTTCTTTTTTAATTTTAGACAATGTCAAGGTCCAAAACGCTGCCAGTGGAGATCTTGGCCGGCAGTGGACCTCCTGTTGAACAATGAGCAAACCGCTGGGCAGACCACCAACTCTGTCTCAAGGGAAAAATAAAAATATCAAGATGATTGTATTACATGATTTTATTCTGAGCCTAACGAAAGTGACTTTTTCCATTATACAGGTAATTAGGGCGGGATCCGGCTTGGTGACATGAGGGGCTATGCCTTCAGGCAGTATTTCATGACGCCATTCCCTGACCCAAACTCCGGACCACAAACCCACTAAAATGCAGCCCTGTGGTGGAGGTGCAGCCTGATGATGAATGCAGCCAGTGCACTTGGACCAACCAAGTGGCAGAGCTGCACGGGACAGAATTGTGTAACACCATTTTTGATTTGTGTTTTGAAAAACGCAAAACCAAAAACACATTAAACAAATAATAAAATTCAAGACATTATGCTTAGGAGTTTTATTTAAATTATTCTTTGTAAAGAAAAGCCAGTGATAGTCATATTTTGCCTGCACTAAGAGATATTGTTATGCAAGGTCAGAAATAGTACTCTGTATTGGCGCTGACATTTAGTAATTAGCTATATTTAAATTATGTATTTATTAAAATAAAAGAATACAGTAATAAGTGATAAAACCATAACATGGTGATCACTTATGCATTTATTTTGTCTGCTACTTTTTGCCAGCACTTTCTCCTGGCTTTTGCAGACTTTGAGGTGTTCCCTTGCGTTTTAATCAAACTTTCAAATTCCCCGTAATCTTCAAGCAATAACTGTTGCTCTGCTGTGGAGAAAAACTGGGCGTGCTCTTGGCCATGATTACCAGCCAATAGCAGTGTTCTGATCAACCTTTCTCCTATCGATACATCTCCCCTTGTATGGCATCGCACGTACGCGCAATCATCTCAGATGACTCAATCCAGCGATACTAATTGTAAACGGCAGGTGTGTTCGAAGAACCAAATTAGCCAGATCATGATTAGCCCGATGAAGTCATCTTGGATGTATCATTTGATCTCAGATGTATTAAGGGACGTACGAAGAACGGACCCCAGGTCTTCCTTCGGTAGGCTCTGGTCATTCAGTTTGGATACCTTTAATTATAGTAAAAGACAGACATGTAGTTAAAGCATGGTAGATCACAATTAATTATATTAATATGTGCTTGTACATGAATGTATGCTTCAGTTGAGGACTTGCAGTATTAAGTAAACATACTACTACATGTCAAATTTGATCTTAAACAATGTGTATTGTAGGCCATACCTTTTTTATATGTACATTTCAGTAATAAACAGCATTTGGAAATATAGATTGTAACATGTGACTCATCTTAAAGACAGACTAATGTGCTGACAGAAGGTCCTCAAATAGATAAGCAGACAACTAAGTGGAAGACAAAAGTGTAACAGCATCAACAACAGTGGTTAATAACTCCTGCAACATCATGCTTGTTGTTAGGTACATTATAACATTCTTAAATAATGTATTTAGAATTCTTTGAGGAACAATATTACATAGTTATTACTCCAATACCTGGTGCTTCATACAATTCATTTGGCTGCAGAACTGAAGATCGGTCAGAGTACAGCCTCATTTCTTGAAAACACACAGGTTGGTTGAACACGGTGCAAACTGTTAAATAAAAGCCTGTCTTGGTTTTAAGCCCACTCAACATGACAAGGTGAAGGCCAAGAGTGTCCACAAGACTGGACAGAAATGGCAAAGAAACAAATAACATAACACCACACACAGTAAACACACAACACATACTGCATTTATTTTAATAAAAAGCAGACTCTGGCATCACAATGACATTGTTATGATCAAAAAAAGGAATACAACCACTATCTACACTGCTCAAAAAATGTAAGGGAACACTAAGATAACACATCCTAGATCAGAATGGATGAACTAATTGTATGAAATACCTTCGTCTTTACATAGTTGAACTTGCTGACAACACATTCACACAAAAATTACTAATGGAAATCAAATTTATCAACCCATGGAGGTCTGGCTATGGAGTCACACTCAAAATCAAAGTGGAAAACCACACTACAGGCTGATCCAACTTTGATGTAATGTCCTTAAAACAAGTCAAAATTAGGCTCAGTAGTGTGTGTGGCCAGTAGGACCTCCCTACAATCCCTGGGCATGTTCCTGATGAGGTGGCGGATGGTCTGAGGGATGTCTTCCCAGACTTTGACTAAAGCTTCCGCCAACTCCTGGACAGTCTGTGGTCAACGTGGCGTTGGTGGATGGAGCGAGACATGATGTCCCAGATGTGCTCAATTGGATTCAGGTCCCCAGGGCCAACCGCACCAGTATATGGTCTCACAAGGGGTCTGAGGATCTCAACTCGGTACCTAATGGCAGTCAGGCTACGTCTGGCGAGCACATGGAGGGCTGTGCGGCCCCCCAAAGAAATGCCACCCCACACCATTACTGACCCACTGCCAAACTGGTCATGCTGGAGGATTTTGCAGGCAGGAGAACATTCTCCAAGGCGTCTCCAGACTCTCACGTCTGTCACATGTGCTCAGTGTGAACCTACTTTCATCTGTGAAGAGCACAGGGTGCCATTGGTGAATTTGCCTATCTTGGAGTTCTCTGGCAAATGCCAAACGTCCTGCACGCTGTTGGGCTGTAAGCACAACCCCCACCTGTGGACGTCCGTCCCTCATACCACCCTCATGGAGTTTCTGACTGTTTGAATGGACACATCCACATTTGTGGCCTGCTGGAGGTCATTTTGCAGGGCTCTGGAAGTGCTCCTCCTGCTCCTCCTTGCACAAAGGTGGAGGTAGCGGTCCTGCTGCTGGGTTGTTGCCCTCTTACGGCCTCCTCCACGTCCCCTAATGTACTGGCCTGTCTCCTGGTAGTGCCTCCATGCTCTGGACACTACACTGACAGACACAGCAAACCTTCTTGCCACAGCTCGCATTGATGTGCCATCCTGGATGAGCTGCACTACCTGAGCCACTTGTGTGGGTTGTAGACTCTGTCTCATGCTACAACTACAGTGAAAGCGCCGCCAGCATACAAAAGTGACCGAAACATCAGCCAGGAAGCATAGGAACTAAGAGGTGGTATGTGGTCACCACCTGCAGAACCACTCCTTTATTGGGGGCAGAGTCGGCGGCAGAGCAGATCTACTGGAGGGGCATTGGGTCATCAGCGGGGGGGCACTGCCATTTCAGAAATATTTTAATGCAGTGGCGAAATAGTCCAACACCAGAATATTTGAGCTGAGTTGAGCATTTGGAAATCGCACTCCTCGCTCACTGCGCAGTTGTTCACACTCCACCTATTTCAACCGCTCCGCTCAAACCCGCACATCGCTGACATGAAAAATAACGACACTCCAAATTAACTCCAATAATTTTTACAGTTATGTTACAATATTAACATAGCCCATCCATTGTGTGAACATGTATGTCGATCACTGAAATCTTGAAACTAAATCGAGTTGAATTGTTCTAACGTTGTTTAATTTAACATGACAGTGTGACCCGTACATGAAAAAAAAACAGTTACAGAAAACAGTGCAATCTCATTTTACAAATACACTGTAGGCTCTATGTGTTTTCTATATATACATTGTGAAGATAAATAATGTGGGCATTTAACGAAAATAGGCTTTGGCCTAATGTAATACAAAAAGAATGAACAAAATAATTTAATTGCTCGTTTTATAACTCGGTCTAACAGATATACATCGTTTCTTTCTGTTCGCATGTGCACGCAGTATTCACTATCATGCTTGCGAGAGATAGACCTATATCTTTTCATATTCCATAAAGAGTCTTTAGTCGTGGCCACTATATGGGCATTTTGGGCCGCTCGAGCTCCGCGCTCCGGTATAACTGCGTCCGCTCCTCGCTCCGCTCCCACTCCGCACCGCTCACATACTTTGTCCAACACAGCAGAAATGTTGATCAAAAACTAAATACGTTTTCCTTTATTATTATTAATTGTTATTTCATTAGATAATTTAGTTTTTTATGTTAATTTCCATATCATGCGACCATGTAGCAGATCTAACTTTACTCCACTTAATTTGGGAAGGCACCGCAGGTAGGAGAGAGACAAAGAGAGTTGCAGAATCCAGCTGGCTTGTCATTTTGTATCTCCTATTTAATATAGGAAACATTTAAAAGGAAATCATGAAAGAAACAAAGACGAGGCCCTAGGAGTTTGCGGTTATCGGTTCCTTTTTCTACTGACCATATTTAAACTCAGATTGGTGAGAGGGCTTATTAACATAGGCAACAATCAATGTGATTTGGAACATAGACAATAATATAAAGACTAGTCTCCTACTTTGCCTTTGTAGAATGGAATTGGTGAGTCTTCAGTAATTAATTTTCCAAGCATTTACATTAAATACATGATATACGGAACTGACTAAAAAGCATTCCATTCAGATAGCCAGTTGAGGAGGAAATACTGAATCTCAGTACTTACGTAGAAATATAACAAACTGCCTATGATGACGGACACACTGTTAGTTATATTCTTTTCGATTCCAACCGACAACTTGAAATCGATTCTGAAGGCTGCAGCTCAACATTAGAAATCAAATGTACAGTAACTAGTTTACTCAGTGACCAAGAGCATAGTCACCTGCTATGCATGCACAACTAAAATAATGCGCTCTTCCTGTTAAGTATATTTTATTTAAGTTACAGTTTGCACATTTAATATTAAAATAATAACTAAAAGGGATATTTTTGCCACGCCATGGCCTGTGGTATGAGGGGCATCAATGACCGCTAGGGGGGGCACGGCCCTCGAATGCCCCACCATAGCGCCGACCCTGATTGGGGGTGCCTTGCTAATAGCCTATAATTTCCACCTGTTGTCGGTTTTATTTGCACAACAGCATTTGAAATTGACTGTCAATCAGTGTTGCTTCCTGAGTGGACAGTGTGATTTCACAGAAGTGTGATTGCCTTGGAGTTACATTGTGTTGTTTAAGTGTTCCCTTTATTTTTTTGAGCAGTGTACATTGCCAGAAACGACCTCATTATCCAACATAGAACACAAATCAGAGGATCCAGACACCCCATGAGGCTGAGCGAGACAGCTGGCTAAAGAACATGAAGGGCCATTTGTAGAGACCAAACTTTTTCTTCTTCTTCTTCTTCAGTGATATCTGGCAGATCGCAACCGACGTAATGGTGCATATACTGCCACCTACTGTACCGGAGTGTGAGGCCGGTCATGGCCCACCCAATTCAGCCCCACATACCGCACCCCACCACCCTAGTAAATTAAAAACACAGCCCACAAACCACCCACAACCCACTACTTACCCTCCCCCTTCCCCTTCATTAGCTTGTGCACCATATCCCCCGTGACGTCAGTAACACCCATAAACTCCCTAGCAGCACCCACCACCAAATCAATCCTAGCATTCCTTCCCTTAACCTGACTACAAACATTCACCAAAAAAAAAAACTCAACCCTGCCCACCACCAAAGACTCCTTACCAACCACACACTCATGCCTACACGTCTCAGTCAATACCACGTTACAACTCCCCGAACATTCCTCCAACCCCGTGCCTACAACCCGCTCCTTCTCCACCTGTACACCTACCCCTAGTCTCCCCACTCTCCGCACTGCTTCTGCATACGTGACCTTATCCACCACCTTAACCCGCTGTGCCTCTGCTGCCCTCTTCTGAACCACCCCCCCCCCCAAACGCAGCACTGTGCTACCCACCACAATTACAACACCTCACCTTGTCCCCTACCCCACACTTACCATACTCATACACACCCCCACACCTACCCTGCCCTCTGCACACAGCAGCCACACGCCCCATTCGCTGACAATTAAAACACCTTAGTGGCGGTGGCACATATTCCCTTACATAAAAACTAAGACACCCTAAGTGCACCCTACTCGGCAACGGCCCACCAAACTCCAACAACACTGTGGGACTCACCTTCTCTAACCCTAACGCCCTACTGCCCATCCGTCTCGCTTCCAGCACAACCCCTCCTGACACCACCTCTTTTAACTCCACCATAGACATCTCCTCCGGAACACCCATGATCACCCCTCTCACCTTCACTGCACTCCCAGGCACCAGACATTTCACCTTATCCCCATTCAACACCTCCAACTTCAGCAACTTATCCCTCTTCGCCACAGTACCCACCACAATAAGCACCCTACCACCACTCAAACACCTAGCATCCACCACCTTCCCAACCTGATCCCTAATTGCCTTAGTGAGTGACACCGGGTGCATCACCTTACCCGTCGGGGCCGAAAACACCACAATCACCTTAAACACCTGCTCCCCACCACCATGTGCCGGTCCTTCACCCTCTCCCGAGCTACTCTCACCACCCTCTTTCTTCCGTGCACACTTCTTCTTCCTCTGCACATAACGTGATTCCTCAAACCCTCCCGCCACACCACCACCACCACCACTCCCATCCGATCTCCCCTCCACGCTGACCTCATTCCCGGTACAGCTGTCAAGATCTGCCACCACTAAGCCAGCCAGACTGCCCCCTCTCCGCAACTCCCTCGCAAAAATCTCATCATACTCAATTATTTCCTTCCTCTCCTGCTCCAACTCAACAGCAGTGGACCCCCAACCGGACGCCATGCCAGGACGTGCTGTAGCCACTGTTTACTACCGTGTTCACAATCTGTTTCTATCTCCCGTTCTTCAGATCAATGTCCACTGTCCAGCCCACGACCTACACCTCCACCGAGATCCACACTACTCCCCCCAGCTGGAATTCAGATAGAATGCAGGTTTCTAGAGACCAAACTGTTTCTTACCTCTGTGGTCATACTTACCAACTTGGTCCGTGTGGCGCGGTTCCTTCCTTTCTTTGGACACAAGTGTGGTGAAAATTAGAAAATGGTAGGCCCAGCGGTGTCCTTCAGCCTCCTCTTGACCTAGTGGTAAATACATAAACATGAGCAGGTAGATTAATAGCTCACAGGAATATATTATTCAAAACATTAAGTCATTTCTGAACTAATAAAGACTTTTAATAGTGGTTATTCAAATATTCAAAACATATTTGTATAAACAAAACCATTTACATCAGAGCAATGAAGCCAAAATGACCATACAGTCGTATGCAAACGTTTAGGCACCCCTGAAAATTTGCTAAATGAAATTTGGCAGGGGTGCCTTAACTTTTGCATACGACTGTAATAGACATGTAATTGCACCAATTTCTGTCAGATGTAATGAAATTATGTTGGTGGAAAATAAAAGTTTGACACCATTATCACAAACATTGTGTTGGGTGACTGATGATTTCATTAAATGTTGCTATCCACAATTCCACACACTGATTTGGTACTCCAAATTATGTTTTGTATTGCAGAAACTTAAGTTAAACTTCATTACCCAGAGTGCATTAAATGAAATGCAGAAGACTATAGACCGGCCCATCATTGGAGATTGACAATGAAGCGTACAGGGAGTGAATTGGATTTGCTAATATGGAACAAAGTCTCCTGGTCCACTACATCCTAAAACGATTGTCTCCCTTTGCTGCATAACGTTGATTAGGGTACCGGCTACTGAATGTCACATAATGATTTTGTTTTGTATCCTTGCACTTTTTAAGTGGGTATACTGAATTCCTTGAGCGTTTCTAGGTCTCTACGTTGTATACCTACGTATCACATAGACTACACCACTGGTTAGGCCTCTTTTTGTAATAATATTAATGCTAGGGTGGTGTGTGAGTCTGGGCCTGAATGTTGGAAAAGGGGAGATCCAGTGTTATTATGGTAACAAATTACATTTTTTATGAGACATAGAATTTACTTAGGAATGTAGGCTTCTTTATGAAATGAAAAGCATGGATGGCGATCCCCCTTCTAACACTGTGATGTGTAGATAGCCATGGGCATGTAATGTAAACAACCTAATGCATTGTGTGTGTTTCCAGTATGTTCTCATGGCAATACGTACAAAATCATAAGAAATGGTAAATAAACAAAACATACATCCACATGTGACATTCCCGTAGGCAGGAAAATGTATGCCTCCTACGTTTACGAAAAGTAAAATAGTCTATCATAATTTTACCCTAACCTTAATCTCACTAACCTAGAATGTTATCCCTGAACTAAATGTTCACCAAGTACTTGGGAACACGTGACAGGGGACTCAAGAGGGCGCCAGCGTGTTTTTCTGGTTGCTGTCATCTCCTACCTGCCCGAGTTCTGTTGTGTCTGTCTATGTTCCCCCTGTTGTCGCTCTGTTACTGCGCCGATGCCCTAAGGACTTATGATCGCTCTGTACTGCTACATATCCAAAACTCTTTAGCGCTACAATCCACTGGGCGCCTTGGGCCACACTTCAGATGTCACCCGACATTCATCAACTCTCCCGCAGACTGCATTCTCCGGCTCTCCTGCTACATTTCCCACCGCAAGAAGCGACGTAGGAAGCGAGGAAATCGCAGCGGTCTTCGAATGCGGATCAGACTGCACGTTCGAAATGGCGGGGTGAACTTCCTGAACATCCGCCCATTGCAATGATCTTAACCTACACAGCCTTTCGATTACCTTGTGGCTAAGGTGGCGCTACTGAACTACAGGTCCGTGTCAAACAAGACCTTCATTTTAAACTACTTTTTTACCCAGCGAGATCTGGACATGTTGTTTTTAACCGAGACATGGATTGGCTCTGGTACTGGCGAGACATCTGTTTCTGGCGAACACTGCCCCACAAACTGCTCATTCATAAGCACTCCGAGGAGTTTGGGAAGAGGAGGGGGAGTGGCCTTGATCTTTAAAAACCGGCTTAAGGTACAATCACTCTCTGCTGGGAGCTTTTCTTCCTTTGAAGTACAATGCGTAAAAGTAGAATCTGCTACTACACCATTGATGTGCGAACTTGATTACAGGCCTCCCAAATCAGATAAACATTTTATTAAAGAATTCTCAGAATTTCTCTCTTTTTATGCAACATCCCTTGACCATTTGTTGATTTTGGGTGATTTTAATATTTATGTTTGTTGTCCAGGTAAACCCTTGGTTAGTGATTTTTGCCATGGAACAAAGTCATTCGGCCTCCTCCAGCACATAAATCAGGCGAACCATGTTCATGGGCACACCCTTGATCTGATCTTATCCCAGGGGTTTTCTTAATCTGGTTTCACTCTTACCTCCACCAAAGATCTTTTTCAGTATCCATAGGCCAGTACTCTTCATCCTCTGCCCCTGTGTCTTATGGTGTCCCCCAGGGATCCATTCAAGGTCCAGTACTTTTTTGCCTTTACATGCTCCCCCTAGGTAACATCATCAGAAAATTTTATATTTCATTCCATTTCTACGCAGATGACTCCCAGCTCTACATCCCACTTAAATCCAGCAACTCCATGCAACCTCTTTTAGACTGTTTGGAAGAAAAGTTATTGTCTTTGCCCCTTCAAAACTCAAAAATTCCATTCCTGTTAACCTCGGTCCCCTTGATGCCTATGTTAAATCCCATGCATGTAACTTGGGTGTTATTTTAGACTCCCATCTTAACCTGGACAAACAAATATCATCTGTTGTAAAGACCAGTTTTTTATCAATTAAGAATAATTTCTAAACTCAAGTCCATTCTGTCTTACAATGGTCTGGAAAAAGTCAGCCATGCCTTCATAACCTCCCGCTTAGACTATTGTAATTCCCTCTAATTCGGTCTCCCTTTGACACTGGTGGCATGGCTTCAGGTGGTCCAAAATGCAGCAGCTAGGCTGCTCACAAACACAAAAAAGCGTGAACACATTACACCTGTCCTAGCCTCCTTGCACTGGCTTCCAGTCCAGTCTAGGATACAATTTAAAATACTACTAATGGTTTTTAAAGCTCTTCACACCCTGGCCCCCAGCTACATAGCTGGTATCATTCATCCCCATGTAGCCCCCAGATCCTCCAGCCAAGGTTTCCTCCATGTCCCACGGTCCCAGCTTAAGCAAAAACGTGATAGAGCCTTCTCTGCTGCTGGCCCTCAGCTGTGAAAACAACTACCACCTGACATCAGAAATGCCCCTTCAATCACAATATTCAAAACCAGGCTAGAAGTTCACCTATTTAAATTGGCATTCCCTGTGTGTTATAACTGTCTTACCCTGTCATGTCTGTAATTATGTGTCCTGTCTTTTTGATTTTTTATAAAAAATTGCCTGCTTTAATAATGTGATAGTTAAAAGCATTAATAATAGCCCTCTTGTCAGTAATAATTCCAGTATCCCTTATTATCTCTTTTAGTAGGGTTGTGTACATTGTCCTTAAATCTTTATTCATGTATTTTCCTTAATCCATAGACTTTTATCACTTATACACATATTAATTGTTGTATTTTTCTTGCTCTTAAGCTACACCATGATTTGTGCTTAGTTTTTATTGAGACAGGGCTTGACAATTTTCCCTCCTATTTTAACATGACACATCTTGGAATTTACCAATCAGCTTTGGTGCTTCTGTACCTACAGAAAACATGTTAGAAGACGATGTCCCAGATGATGACTTGTTATGCATGTCTTGTTATGCATGCCTATCTATTTCTCCAAAACTGTCAGACAACTTGACAATCTTGTCTGCTTGACACCATGATGTTTTTAGAGAAACACTGATTTTTGGCGAATGTTAGCTCCTATCTAATTATACAAATACAGTAATTCCTAAAACTTCAATGATCTCTAGATTGGATTCATGTTATTGTTTTGCTGTCACGAGAGGGGCGGAGTGACTTCCCTCACTCACACATAAAATGAAAAAGAAACCACTAATTTCAATGTTCATGACTCCTTCAGATATCCCAAGGTGTCGACTGCCAATTCAATATTGAAAGGAATGACATCATCAACATCCATAGCCAACTGTTTTTTCTCATAACAAATCCTCAATTCATGAATTTCTACAATTGGACCCCACTGTGAATGCATATACTCCAACTCTCCCTCTGACTGAAATAAACTGTAAAATTTCAAACAGCCTCACTTACCTCTATTTTAGGTGTTTGGATTCAGTCAGTTTGTGAGGAGTCAAAATGGAGGCACATTCATGAGGAAGTCGCATCTGGTGGTGCCAAATGTTGTGAGCAGTAAACATACTTTGCTATTTTATCTATTTGTTGTATAAATGTGTTATTCTTTGGGGGATGGATCCAACATGAGTCTACAAATACAGAATAGCTTGGTACAGTATGAAGTTTTGCATCAGTTCCAACCCCCCCCCTTTTTAATATGTGTGCCCCCCCACCACACACACAGGCATCCTTCTGGAGAGTTCAGAACATTGGAACGTGACCGGGCACCTAACACACTGCACCAATCTGTATATAGAGGCATATGGTTTCATTGGTGTGGCCAGATGCATGGCTGTACCTGTCTTAGTTTGTCCTGATGTCACTGGTGGGATCTTACCCATTTGTGTCTAACCAGCCCTCTTCACTGGCCACAGTGTTGGTATATATATAATGTGGGGGTTGCCAAGGAGGGACTCATGAATAAGGAACCAGTGAGTCTGGCATTTGTATGTAGCAATATCCAGTTAACCACAACATAACCACATCATAACCACATCATAACCACAACATAACCACAACATAACCACAATATAAGCACAACATAAGCACATCATAAGCATCACGGAGGTAAGTGTTGTGGGGGACACTTGTGATGAAGCACACATGTTGTCATGAACATAATATAATAATAATATAGACCAATTCAATAATGCTTGATTTGATAAAAGACTGTGAAACAAAAAACACTGAGTTACTGGCAGTTCTTATAGATATACAGTGAAATCTAAAATTGTTGCCAACCTTTTTAGTCATTGTTTAAATTTACAGAATAATAAAACTACAGGGTGTGTTTATAAATCTATATCCAACAGCAATAAATGGGTATTATAAACCATGACGACCATGCGTGAGAGTGTAGTGGGAGATTGATAGTTCAAGTTTATGGATTGATTTATTAAGGCGATTTATTGAGTCCACCAGAGCCTCTGTGAATTGATATCTGGGAGTAGGATTAGTATATCTAATATGTGCAGGCATGTACAAACAGGATGTGTAAGTGCTAGTCCAGGGTTGGGGCTGTTATTTGTATGACCTGATTAACTAAGATGTACTGTACATGACCTGATGTACCAAATGGTCTGGAACAACACAATACAGAGATAGGCCAGTCATAGAGATGTAAATGCCATAGCAACACCTTCAGCAACGCCCATAGAAGACTTGAAGTGATATAAGGGAACTCTTCCCCAGCTGAGGTAAAAAGAAGGCTGTAACATCTTGTAAATGCATCTACACTGATTCTTGAATAACTGGTGTACTAATGAACATCTTCTTCCCTGACTACTGGTGTCCATCTGGGTTTTGGGGTCAATATCTATCAGCTGGTGCCTTAAACCAGATGGTTTGAGGCTTTTCAACAGGAACCTGTTCTCAGCCGTTGTCTACTCTGTCTGCTGTTTTGGTGAGTCATCACATCATCTGCTATGAGCCAACACTGTGGTAAGGAAACACCAGTAGTATTTAACGTAATGTATTTACAGTCCTCCTCACTAGAGTGTAGTGGGTAGACTAGTAGATCCATACCATGTTAGTATTGGACTAGGTCTGCTTTTCATCTTGCAGTGGGGGTTATGCAAAGGCAGTGTTATATTACAGTGACCAATGAATGTTGCGTTAGAAGACTTTGTCTCCCAGATTAGACTGTTTAAAGCATACATGTTGGTCAGGCTTATAATTGGTCCTGCTCCGTTTGACGCATTCTGGGTCACTGCCAACACAGTGTTCACTATCATCCTATGTGTTAGACTACTTGTTTATCTAACTCTACTGTTGAAGTACTTCTGTAACATTTCTGTTCTGTTCAGTAGAGATCAGGGTGGAGCTCAATGATTAACACAATCATCTTGTGTGTGGGTCTTGTCCTTACCTTAACCTCTTCATCCCCGACCGTTTTTTCTGGTTTTGAAAGAAATAAAACATGCCCAAATCTAATGGAGTATATCTCCAAAACTACAAGGGCTATAAACATACTCTTGGTATCAAAATGAAGGAAGCACATGTGAGTTTTATCCTGAAGTGAAAGTATTAATGTGGGTACTAGTGTGTAAGAGTACATAAAAGTAGAACACAGAATAAAGTTATGAAAATTTCAATTCCGTCTAGAAAAAAACAAGTTACATAGATAATAATATATGAAGGTCATGGATCAGCAGCTCTAAAACAGTTTAGAAACATACTTCTATGTCTGGTGAGTACATGTGTGAAATTTGATGTCATTAGTGTAAAGCAAAAAAAAGTTATAATGGTTTTAGTTGAAGGAGTCCTAGGCGGCCTTTG
>JACXGM010019336.1:0-18472 GCA_016801145.1 Umbra pygmaea
TAGCCTAGTAAGGTAAGGTCGGGTTTGCCGTTTTATTTAGGCTATTTATTTATTTTGGTCCCTGTGCGCCGATCGGATAAGGAGTCCACTGCAGATATTCTGAGTCAAGAGCTTTCTATCCTCGCGGCTCGCGTCAGCAGCGCCTTGCATCGCCCAATCAGCGGATTACGGGCGGGTGCGGTTTTGAAAATAGGTCAAAAACTTTGGTGCGGATGGATGGCGGACAGATGATGAGTTTTGTGATGCAGTTGCAGATGAAATCTAGCCCATCCGCACATCTCTAGTGTGCACAACACACAGAAACATGTGCCCACAAATACAGATATTAAAAGGAAAGTCCACTTGGCTCAAAAATCTGAGGGGGCACGTGCCCCCTTAGATTCAATAGGCATGACGCCTCTGCTATACATACATTATCATATTTCAAGTTTGAAAGCAGTGATTGTAGACCAGTGGCCAAAAATTGCAGACTGTGTTTTTAAAGGATATAACCAGTCACATGGTCTCCCCAGCCAGGGGCGTAGCACTACATCCTGGGCCCTATGTATAGGCAGTCCTGATGGGGCCCCATGTTATATACATAAAATATATTCCAGACTATTTGAGGGCCCTCTCTCCCCTCAGGCCCTGGAAATCAGTATTGCTTTTACCCCCAGTCCAACGCCCCTGACCCCAGCCATTAAAAATGCCAAGCTCCTCTAAAACACACTGGGCCCTATCTTGCACCCAGCAAAACAAAGTGCAAAGCCCGAACGCAAGTGTCTTTGCTAGTTTAACATTGACGCAGTTGTCAATTTCCCATCCAGCGCCCGCGTTGTTTTAATAGCAAATGCACCTGCGCCCATTTTTGCGCCAATGGGTGTGCTGGTCTTACAGTGATGTGTTTTCAGGATAATTCTAGGTGTATTGCTATCTTGAGGCATCAAAAGTGATCACGCCATTGACCAACAAAAACCTGGTCTAAAGTCAATAGCACAGCATGTCTTTGTTATTTTAACAGCTAATTAGTCAAATGCACCTAGGCATATGCACAGCGTGTGCACACTATGCTGGTTACAGACACACAGGGAAGCACAGAAGCACACAAACATGCAAAATATTACAAACAAAAATATTAAGGTGCAAATCTGCCATCATAACAGCAATGTGCCAAGGTAAAAATGTGCCTGGCTCTTAAAAGGAATGGGAGATGACACTCTGATTGGTTTATTGCATGTTACGCCCAAAACACTCCAATGAATTAATGAATACACTTAGTACAACCCTTTTGAACCATGCGCCCGGCGCATGGACCCTTTTTTCTGCTGTCAAACTAGCAAAAGTGGATTTGGACATGCCCAAAGTGCACTTGAGCCTCACGCCATGCGCTTAGATCGTTAAAATAGGGCCCACTGTTTTAAAAAGGTGACTCCACCTTGTCCAAATCTGACCTCACTTTGTCTCGAACATAGCACCACCAATCACAATCAAAATTCGGTTCAGGTGTGCAGCAAGTGGTTTTGGGAGTGGGAGACTACTGTCTCTGATTATATTGGCTAGAATTGGTTGTGACTGTTACTGTGTCACCTAAACCAATGAGGTGTTTGCAGGCAGAAAAGAGATTAGAAATGTGAGATCATGTAACGGGTCACCCCTTTAAGCCTTGATTTTGTGTCAATGATTAGCTATCAACATGCGAACAAGTATAGGTAAAATGTACAACATTGTTTAGGTATGAGATAAAAATATTCATTTTTAAAACCATTGACTTTCAAAGTACTTTCAATTACTTTGCATGGACAATGACTTTCGAGGTGTACTGTAAAAGACAGTATCAGCCACAACTGATTGTAGTGTCACAAGTGATAGGCTAGTGTAACAACTGTTTTTGATTTACAAATCATTCACAGACAGCAGGCAGGTTTAGAACAACACATTATATCTTTCTTACAATACAGTAATTGCAGTAGCTGAACTTGACCCACAATGACTAGCTAACCAGCTCTTAACTCATCAAATGGCCTAAATCCCCCCTCATGTAAACATGCATAGAATAAACTCACTGTAAGCTTGTATCACACGCGACACACGCAATACTTATTTACAAGTCTAGGTATCTTTAGATTGTTCCCCGCCGAGTGGAATACACCTGCAAAGGTGTCCCACACAGAGCATAAAACAGCACAGTAAATCGTCATAGTCATTTCGAACCACAAGGTCAATGTTGGACTCCAAATTTGCACAAAGTATTCACGTTGAGTAGTTGTTCACACTGAGTAGTTATTCACACTGAGTAGTTATTCACACTGAGTAGTTATACACTGTCATAAGGCAGATGATGTGGCATTGTGAGTGCTGGAAAGATGGAGACCGGAGTGCAAGGAGGTGTTTTCTTGATGTTTATTGAACACCTTTAAGGAGGTATACCCTCATAGTTTGAGTCAAGAGTCCGGATGACATTGGCATAGTATAAGGTGACCATATATTGATTTCCAAAAAAGAGGACACTAGGCCCTGCCGTTGCTCGAAAAGTAGCTAAATGTCACTAGATGAGTCATACACTGATTAACATATTTGTGACGTCACCACGTCTACTGAACTAAGATTCTGCACACGACAGAAACAGAAATGAACAACTGTCTTAAACTCTCTTGTGATTAAGTGCATAAAAAGCTCTTCTGATTAAGTGCATGAGAATAATAAAAATAAATGGTCAAATTAAACTCTTAATTTAAAACAAAAGGGAGCAAACAATATAGATTCATGATTGTCCTTGACAATGCTGTTTGCACATGCGCATCACATTCAGGTCTATGTCAGCTGCGGTGTGGTAATGCTGCTCCGCCTCCTCCCCTTTCTCTCTCTCTGTGTCAGAGTTGCACTGAATAGAATAGATGGAGAGATGTGAGAGAGAGATATTATACTAGCAACTTTCTTCTACAAAAAGTAGCTAAGGGTTGTCCAAAAAGTTGCTAGACTTTTTGAAAAATAATCGCTAAAGGGGGTCTGAAAAGTTGCTAAAATAGCATCGCTAAGTTGGCAACACTGCCTGCCGCGAGAGACAAATTCAGACAGGCTTCTCAGAGGTTAATAAACATGCTTTATTATGCCTCAATGGTACAAAAATAACTTAGGTAAACAAAGGTGTGTGCAAAGGGCCAGTCAATAATAAAAAAAACATTGAAAACCGGACATTTTCATGGATTTATAAAACCCCCACGGACGCCCTGGACAGTGCGTAAAGAGTGGACATGTCCGGGCAAAAGAGGACATTTGGTCACCCTAGCATAGTAGCTGCAGAACAATATATATAAAGCTACGATGCTCTAAAGCAGCATCGGACACGGATACTTAATAAAAAATGTACGCCTAGCTCACAATAATATATACATTATGTATGACACATAGCAAGGTTAAGGCTCAATCAATAATGCACACATACAATGTCTAACATCTCTCTCCTACACAAGTCCAGCTACTTAAGTATACAGACCAGCACTGACAAGCAATGAAATTCACAACAGCATGCGCCAACCTTCTGAAACACTCTATATAGCCACCCTGAATACTAATTACCACCCGGTGAGGATCATACCTAATCAACTACTCCCATGCTTAATAATGATCTACCCAGAGTAGCCAGCTATGACTCACTGACCAGAAGGTGATGCACCAAGCCAAAAATATTCACAACACAGCTTAAATTATATAAACAATAATTCATTTAACAAACAATAATCCATCACACCATCAATTACCTGCCACGACAGCCCTATTTAGTCCTGGCTATCGTGACATACACAGTGAGGAGTTATTTACACTGAGCAGTTATTCCCACTGAGTAGTTATTTACACTAAGCAGTTATTCCCACTGAGTAGTTATTTACACTGAGCAGTTATTCCCACTGAGTAGTTATTTACACTGAGCAGTTATTCACACGGAGTAGTTATTTACACTGAGCAGTTATTCACACTGAGTAGTTATTTACACTGAGCAGTTAATCACACTGTGTAGTTGTAGTAGACAGGCCTATGCCAGGAATCTAGCACAGCACTTGTCGGGCTAAGCGCAGCCCTAACCAATCCACCAGTTAACTACTAAAGGATTTATGGAATAAAAATGGGGCCCAGAGCTCCTTGGGTCCCTCCTGCCAATCTACGAATGGGCCAAGGTAAACAGCCATAGTAGCTTTCTTTGAGCTGAGCCGAAGATGCCTCACTTAGCTGTGCAGGTCTCTCTGGGAACATCACTTGCCATAATTCGAATTGTGCATGGTTAGGGTTAACTGGCCTAGCTGTGCAGGTCTCTTTGGGAACATCAATTGAGGCGACCATGGCCTGTAGTTCCACCGTAGGCTCAGATAGCTCTCTCCAAAATTCAGACCCAGACTGAAATGAGGAGACAAGTTTCCAATAAGTACCAAACAGGATAATATCAACACACGCTAGTGATGAATAATTTGAAGGATGTCATTGTGTTGCAGCAACGATGGGCCAACTGGCCGATGATCTCTCACTACAGCACCAACATGGTGTACTATGAATAAGTGGAACAGAAAATCTCAGTTAAGTAACATACAGCTAATACTATCCAACAAACTCACGGCGACCTAGTAGTAGGAAAAAATCTTACCTGATTAGCCTGCGTGGCATGGTCTCTGAATTAAAATGTCCAATAGTCTGTGTTCCATTATTAGATACCAAAATACAATGTTCACGACACAAGTACGGCATTAAATATTTTAATGAAACGCTATAGATCAGGCTGCATTAATATGGGTATTTGATTGGAATGTGGACTGTGTTGTGAAAGAATGCTGAAGGTCTGAGAGGAGGACACTCATCTCAAGGGTTGACTGTACAGCTTGCTATTGATGTGTGGTGTTCTGTTATGCTCTGAACATAGTAGCTTATAGCTGGCAAAGCCTCCACCAGTTGGGTGCCCCATCTTCAACAGCTCATTTTCAGAGGAGGTTGCAAGTGGCAGATGAAAAGGTATACTCCTGCATATACAACTGCTGTATCTCCCTCCCAGTACCAGTGACACACCCTCTAATACTACAGCAGGGCTGCCAACTTTTCAAAGAAACTTGGAGTGAGATTTGGTGGGTTCAACCCAAATTTTGATGCGTACAAACTAATTTTTTCTGGCTCATTCAGCATCATTACATGATCATTACTGTACAGCAAAAAGCAAAGTGATATATATATATATATATATATATATATATATATATATATATATATATATATATATATATATATATATATATATATATATATATATATATATATATATATGACATCAGTGTCTCACGACCAATGAGTGAGAGTTGCCAGCCCTGCTACAGCTTTTTAGAACTGCCTCAACACACTGGCAGAAGAAATAGGATTGGATTTGATGCAACATACATAACCTTATAAATATAAACATGAATTCTACAAGCATTTTCTAATTCTGTTTCAGAAAATTTGGTTGAATAACTTTTAAAATTTACATTTTTACAGTATGGGTCAAGGTGTGACAAAAGTAATCTTTTTGTTCTTATATCAAATGTACAATAAATCCCAAATATAACATGTTGCTGTTAGTCAAATTTCAACAACCTCTTATTACCATAATGTGCAACTGAGATCACTTTTTCCAATGTGTGGCACACATTAGTTTTAAGTCTTTCCCAAACATTACTCCTTACAGTTTTTCACTGTTATGCTATGAATGCCTACATCAATTGGAGTAATGTATAGTTTGCTCATAAAACTCTGGCCTTTGGCTTTCACATGAAGTCAATTACTGAGAAGGTCAATGCATTCGATCTAGCAACAATTAAAGTCTTGTAGAACATAAACAAAATCTGGTATACGTTCTAATCTGTCCAGTAATTTGTTAATTTAATTGTGGAAACATATCCCCAAAAATATATACCATTTTATATTAGTTTAAGCCCACTGCATAGAATCGCCGAGCCATGTCAATAAGAATTTCTCTGCATAGGATGATGTATGTTGTTCAATGCATATGATAAATAAACCACTTTGACTAGTTTCAAAAAGATTTCATGACATTCTTTGACAGTCCAATAATTTGATTCAAATGTCTATACACTGCCTAATTAAACAAACAGTTTCCCAGACGTCATTCTCAAGTCTGTAGTGATGTAGCTTACCACCAGAGAAAACATAACCAACTCTAGTATCCTTGGGGTGCATTTAATATAGTTTTCCAACATGCAAACCCCCACAAACACATTTAAAACAATGCCTTTGACATTCTGGACTTAAAAGAAATTACACAACATCATACACAATGCAACACATTCCGAAAAGGTTTAAACTACACTTAAACAGGATATATATATATATGTATATGTATATATATGTATGTCTGATACAAGGTCTGGAGAATAGAAATAGTAAAGGAGGAGCGGAAAATAAAGTGTAACAAAAAGAAGGCATTGGAGCAACACGCTTCCAAATGTACCAAATTACCAGACCTATTTAGAGCAACTGTCAATTCCAAACCCACCGACACACGATGATGGCAATGGTGATGAGACAGGTAGGTTAGAACAAGTTAATTGGTTGGTGAATCCCACACAAATCAATATGTCAGATTTTGGATTAAAGTTGACCATGTTTCTGCAATTATTGCCAATACTGCAAAACACTTTCTGCTTGGTTACTTCGGTTGTAACTAAGATATTTGTTTAAAAGGCCACATTAGATTAGCTTCGTCATGCAATTTAATAGACAGTACATAATAGCTAATCTACCTAGCTAGAGTTTGTTTTTTCGTGATTGAAAACTATTGGTTAAGAACATTGTGTTAATAGATATCTATAAAAATGTAGCTATGTATAACTATATGAAAATATAGCCAGATAATGAAATACCTGTACCAGCTTTGATAAATGAAAAATGTTGTCAGCTAGCTAGCTAAGTGTAAAAGTAATTTTGTCATAGTTTGTAGTCTCAGAGCTGCTAAGCCTTGTTCATTCATCCACTGCTGATGAGGAGGCAGTAAAAGGATTCAGCCTTGAACCCACATGTTCTCTAGGGGTGGAACGGTACATGCATTCGCATTGAACCGAAACGGTACGGGCGTCACGGTTTGGTGCATGAATTAAAAAGGACAATACATGGTATAAAAATAAATTAAACTCACTTGCAAATAAGTTAATGTAATGCGGAACTACCGTTAGATAAGCAAGTTGTTTATGGACACCTAATCTGTAGCCCCGCCTTAGCTCTGAAGCTAAGTAGCCGAGCTCCACCTATGTATGCAGTTTTTGTCAGATCGACGGTCCGATGAATTTGTCAGCACTAAGGACGAGTATTGGTGGCGACCAAGGCGGTAGCTTTTCATCCGGAAGTCGAGGCTTGAATGTAGCGATTCAGATGCTACCAGGCTATCAGCTCACGTTAGCATTCCATTCATTCCAATGAGTTGAGGGGTCACTTTAACAGCGAATAAATTTAAATCGGAAGCGTTTTAAGACTCTATTTCTCCATTGTTTTTTTCTAAAGAAACAGGACTACGGATAAAAAGCTCCAATACCTTGTACCTCACGTTATGGCCCCGTATCAGCAGTTTTTGTAAACGTATGCTAGTTCCTGTCTCATAACCACGTGACTTCCTGTCGCACAGTAGAGAAATTACCGTATATTCCAGTAGATGCTCGCAGACAATCGGTGTGACATGGAGGCATACAGTCAAGGGAGAAGCCCATCGGAACAAAATATTTATTTCTCTATTTCTACTATGGTCTCAAGTCTCTACATGAGCAAGATTCGGGAATGCTGTCTATGCAAATGAGGGCAGATTCTTCAGGCGCGTCTAACATAAAAATTACCGCTTTCAGAGACGTTGCTCACATCACATCTACGTCATCACGCTCAGCTGAGGCTGCGCAGTATGCTCGGCTATCATTTTAAAAAGTTGTTCAATTGGGCTTCAAGCTCTCTCCGTTGAAATGAATGAGATCATTCCATCCTGTTATTAATACATCCATGGTGGCGACCCACCAGAGTTAGAGGACCCGCCAAACTCTAAGATTGCACGTTTGGGAAAACTTCAGTTTCCCAGTCAGTTACAGTCAGGTATAGATTGTATATATCGGTGGATAAGATGAGGACTGTGTGTCAGCGTTGTTCAGCAGTTGTTGGGTATGTGTGTGGAAATACACCTAACATGCTAACGGATATCAGACGCAATCACCCAAATGTGCTAGCTCAGGGGAGAATCTGTATGACACTAGATGGTACAGCTTGAGACATGGACAATAAAAAAATTACGTTTTGCATTTTTGTTTAGCTTTTCCCTCCATTGTACCGAACTCGTACCGAACCGTGATGTCTGAACTGAGGTATGAACCGAACCGTGACTTCTGTGTACCGTTCCACCCGTATTATTCACAAAGAACAGGTAGAGTGGATGTCCACAATTTTAAAGATGACGATGGAATACTTTCTTGGAGAGACAAAATGAGGGTCTGTTTTTTAGGGCCTGTTAATTGTTCATATCATTATTAATACAATTATTACTTTGTTTTAAGTGACAAAGCAGAGTCTATCATTAGGCCCGTTAGATGAAGGAGCACCAGGACCCAGTCATCAGCCCGAAATCATCTCTACTGTGGACAGTTTTACAGCTATACTTACAGCTATACAGACTATACTTCTGTGAGTGAATACAGGTGCCTTTAAAATATGTAGAATAATATATACTTGTATCACAATAATTTAAACAACCTTTTCATGGAATTCAAAGGATTTAGAAGTAGTAAATATAATAACTGTGTTTAAGGTAATTTTATGCATACATTTACATTTAATAATAGTAATTTTTCTTAATCAACGACAACGATAGGGAAGATTTGTAACAAGAAAGCCTCTGATTTGCTGCTCCATTAAGGTTTGAAAAGACGCAGTCAATGTTTATTTGCCGTTTTTAAATTCCTAAAACTATCAGAAGGAAAGTATTAAAAAAGGTTTTACCAAAATCACCTATATTTGGCCAATGTCAACAGTATAATAACTGAATAACGGTGTTGGTGCTCAATACATTTATTTTCGACCCAAATAAACTGGTTTTTAGATTAAATGATCACATTCTGATCATTTAGTAAGCCCAGTCCAGCAGGGAAGGGTGTATAGCTGTGGTAACAGCACCCCTTCTCACACTCTGCTTTTCCTTTTTGAACCCTTTAACTTATTTTATCTGAACTACCAAGTCAATCCAGATTATAATTGAACCCCTTATGAACAAGACCGTTCAATTGTTCACCTAAAACTTCTCGAAGAAACGGATGTCCAGACTAATTCAACTGCTTTAGAAGCAAACATTCAAACTTACTCTACCCAGACCACCTCAACTCCTTGATGAAACAGATTTTTTAATTAGGTCGACCAATGATTAAGTCTATCATGACTAATTCCACTTCTCTGCAACACTCGGGCCAACAAAACACACTGATCGCCTATTCACCATCTTCAGGTAATATTTTTTGCTTTGCCTGTAAAATACATTTGTTCGTGTTTTTTCTGACTGAAAAAACCCCGAACGTGAGCATGAGAAAAAAACAGAGCATTGTATGTTAGCATTGCTTCGGCGCTCATCTGTCACTGTGAGCGGGTCTGTGAACGCTAAACAGCAGCTCGATGGACAGAAACAGTATTGGCGGGAGGTGCTCAATCGGGATGGATGTGGCTGTCATAAAGTTTTTAAGTTAAATGAAATATAGTAATATAAAAAACAAAAAACAAGCTGTTTTCTTTTACATTTTGACATTTACATTTAGGGAATTCGGCAGACACTTTTTATCCAATGCGACTTACATGTAGAGGTCTGCTAATTAATCGGATTGCCCGTCTGGAGGAAATTGTCATTGCAGAAAAGCCATGGTAAGTTTGTAGTTAGCATGAAAGGAGATCAGTCGCATATAATCACTTGTTAGCTTCACATTGTTAATATTAGTCTAGAATAATGGGTAGAGGTTCACTAATTTCATTTCCGACAGAACTGTTCCCGTATTTTTATCAACCCAAACTTTTATCCGTTCTGTTTTCCTCTAGGTTTTCAGGAAAAACGACCCATTGAAATAAAACTGCTGCGCAAGGGTTAACTACTGTAGCTAGATATATTGCGTTGCATATGATGAATAATTGGATTTATAATTAATCATCAGATCAGCCAACAGTAGATCAAAATCGGATACTGGCACCAAACGAGTGGTGAATATGTCCATTCGAATGCACAGTCGCAAGAGAATAATTCTGTAGTTAAAGACGAAATCCCATGTTTCTCAGTTACTGCTTTTGTTATATTTACATTAATTGTCGTATTTGTATACTATTGATTTTGTAAACCAGATATTTATCAAGTGCTTCAGGAAATTACGTCGGATATTTGTACTCCCGTTGTGCATCACCAAATCTGATTGCTTAATAAATGGACAACTATCAAAATGCACAGACTGTTTTTTTTTGCAAAACCCAAAGGTTTGTTTTATAAAACAGATTTTATAGGCGAAGTTGTATCAATTACAAATCGTAGTATGCCTAATATGTGTTTTCGCCATTTGTTTGGCATTTGTTTGAACGAATTTAAATATTTTGATATATTTATTTGAGATTTAAAACAATTTTGTTTATTAAGAAGTTATATTAAAAGTTTGTTCTTTCAGTAATGTCATTATTTCCCGCAAACATACAATAATAACTAGCCAGCAGCATAGAGCCCTGTATTGCACTGCTAGTTTGCTTATAAAGCTAAGCAGGGTTGGGCCTGATTAGTCACTGGATGGGAGACCATTGCTACTGGAAGTGGTGTTGGAGGGCCAGTATAGGGCAGTCTTCCCTCTGGTCTAATGATCATTCCCAATGCCCCAGAGCAGTGACGGGGACATCTGCCATGCGTAGGGTGCCGTCTTTCGGATGAGTTAAAATGGGTGTCCTGCCTCTCTGTGGTCACTAAAGATCCCATGGCACTATTGGTAAAAGTAGCGGTGTTCACCACGATGTCCTGGACAAATTTCCAATCTGGCCCTCATACTATCATGGGACCCTAATAATTCCTATCTCTCAATTGGCTCATTCATTCCTCTCTCCCCCTCCTCTCCCTCCCTCCCTTCCCCCAGGCCGTTGCTGCAAATGAGAAAGTGTTCTCAGTCAACTTGCCAGGTAGAATAACAGTTAAACTAACAACTAATAATCGGTCGATTAATCGGTATCGTCTTTTTTGTTTTTCCAATAATAGTTAATCGTATCGGCCTTGAAAAATCATAATCGGTCGACCTCTACTTACATGTAGTACATTTGTCAATATTTGGACAGGTCATACACCAGCAATTGTAATTTGTAAGCGACTAATATTATACCAGAACACTTACAGCATCTTGTAATGTGTCTACTACCATTCAATCATCAAACAAAGTGCCTAGTGGCCTTGAATAATAAAGTCCTAAATGCATAAGTGCAGAATCTTTTAGTTTAAAGTAGAAAGATTAGAAAGAAGAGTAAAAAATCATTTGGGGAAGAAATTTCAGTTAAGATTTTTCCAGGTTTTTGACAAGTTGACCTATACTGTTTGCACCCTTTTCCTCACAGAAAGAGGAGAGGGGGAGAGATAGAGCGGCAACCCCTGGAGAGTCTAGGAGGACAGGACAGGACAGGAGAGAGACAGACAGGAAGGAAAGATTAATGGGTGTGTGTATGTGTTTGTGTGTGAATTATGGAAAAATTTGATTTATAGAAATGGATTGGTAAAGGTGAGGCACTATGTGCTCGCATATGCCAGCTAGTTGCTCACTAGAGGTTTTACCACAGGGTGAGCATCCGGTTTGGCAAATTGACGCAAATGAGGAAGTGCCTTAAACCTGCATTCTATCTGAATTCCAGCTGGGGGTGATAGGTCTGGTTGCAAAATAGCTCTAAGTTTCTGTAATAGTCTATGAGAATGAGAGACATAATATACTTGATTTATTACCTCAGTAAACATTTTCATAATGAGTATATGGTCTCAATCACTAGATTTAAGCCTTCTGCAGTTTATCATGATGTTCATTTTTTAAATTATAGTCTTGTTGATTTTAAAATCGTTGATAAAGCAAAGGGACGTTTAGGGCGTGGTTATGGCATTCGGTTGTACGACAAGACACTCAAAGCAGTTGGCATTTCACTTTTTTCTGGTAAGTAACGTTACATTTTGTTTTACATTATGTTTTAAAACTGTTTTTCGTTAGCATCCCAATTAATATCTGTTAGCTAGCTAGATTACTCCTCCCTCTAGTCTAAAATCGTCACAGCCTCAACCAAGGTGTCTACGCCCGTAACGGCAATTTCGAACAAACCAATGGGTGACGTCACACATGGCTCCATCTAGTAATTATACAATCTATGGGTTATACCAGCAAATAGTAATAAAAAATTCAAAAAACTTGATTGTGTGGGTGGGGTGGTGGGCCCTACAAGACATTGTGCCCAGGGCCCTTTGAATTCTTAATCCGGGCCTGGTCATCGATGCTCAAAGGATCATTAGTATACAATAACAACACATGGGAAAGGAGGCAGCATTGTGGTCAAGGCCATCTCTGGCAATTTTGTTGAGATTTCGGGATGGCCCAATGTAATTTAGCAGACGTTCTTATCCAGTGCAACTTTCATTCATTTATTTTATTTTACCTTTACTTAATGGCTTTACCTGATTAAGAACAAACTCTCATTTTCAATAGCGACCTGGCCAAGACAAAGTGGGAGACAATATAAAGTTGCACATGAAGTTACAGAATGTATTGATGCCTTCTGTACTTGTTTGCGCTTGGCAGAGATGTACAGATAGCCACTGTTGTTTTACAATTATGACATATATGACTTAATCTCTGCTTTCTCATTTTACACATCACAATCCACCATTTCAGTTGATTTACTCACAAAAATTGTTGTTGAAACAATAAATGGCCACGTTTTTAATTCGTCCAGTGCAAACCAAACACGATGATCAACAAAAATAGACTTTCAATTTATATTTTTAAGAGGTTATTACTAGTTCAATCTAATCAGGAATTATATATTTCTTCACCAAATGATTTGCAGAGTAGCAATAATTAGCCCATCAGCCCATCAGTTCATCTGTGAGCAAGATTTGACAAAGAAAAGGGTAGTGTGATGAATGACAACTATATTTCATGTAGCCAGCAGAGTATGTGAGCGGAGCAGGGGCAAGGAGCGGAGCGGAACCTGTTTGACTAGTGCAGAGCAATATTTGTGCATATATGAGCAGCCCAGAAGGCTCTCGTTTAAGTATTGCTCCAGTAGCACTCACTTCACCTGGTCAGGACATGCCCAGCCTAATGAGCCTATAGGTGTGTAGAGTACTTGCCTGGCCAGTGCGTTGTTAATCTGTCATCATGGAGTTCGCTAAATACTTAAATAAAGAAACTGACATACAGGTGCAAAATCAAGACAGCTCGTTGTTCACAATAGGCCTACCTGTGATCGTGGGGGTAGGGTGATTTTTGTTGGGTCAGACCCATCTAGCAATGCCGGGCCGAGGCTGAGAGCTACAAGGGAAAATATGCACCAAACAAGCCATAAATTCTAAACGGTCACTTACCTCAGCCCAAATACCACCAGTCAGGTACTAGTGATGTGCAGTTTGTAAATGAGTCATTCATTTCGAATGACTCTATTTAGTGACTAGAGTCAAGAGTCCTTTTTTAGTGACTCGTGAAGGATAGAACTGAATGGCTGGAAACAATACTCCCCAAAATGAACACAGGCAGAACTCATAAGCAGTCCTTCAGCTCAGTGCTCTGACAAGATCAAATACATCAAGACGTAGCAGTATAAAGAAACATTTAAACTGATCAATGGATGCAGGTTGCTATAATTAATGTAATTTGAACATTATTTATTGTCTGATGAATGCCGACAAATGACACCTTACTCAGTTTCTACTTAGTAGTATTGCTTATTATGTGATTGCATGCAGCGCAAGCACATTTTTCTTCTTTTATTATTATTATTATTATTATGTGATTGCATGCAGTGCAATCAGAGGAAGGAATATACTTGCGTAAAAGTACTTTTCTGAGTAACTCTGTGTTAACAAGTTTTGGGAAGTCCCTACTTAAGACCAGAATTATCAGGTAAAGGGAGTTCATATCTTAACAGTGACCTATTAAACACATAGAAAGAGTAAAGAAAATATAAATTATGTTTTTTGGTAAGATATGAACTTCCTTTACCTAATCATCAGAACCCAGAAACTCAGAAACACAATTTTACTCAATTAAATTCCCACCTCTGAGAGCAATGCACATGTTATTTTGTTATTATTATTTTGTGATTGTACAGCAATGCACATATTGTTATTCATTTTATTATTAATATTATTATTATTCATTACAGTGGCAAATATGTGTCCTAATGCTGTGTAGTGCACTTGTGGGTTTGTGATTGATTGGTCTATTTTATTTGCCGTTTATAAGCGATTAATTTTCCTATTCACAATGACTTGGAAATACTTTTCAACCATGGGATGTAATTTAATAATTTGACCAGTAGGTGGCTAGCTATACTAGCATTTGGCCATCTGATTAAATAATTTCACCAGTTGGTGTCCTAGAGCAGTGGTTCTCAAACCTCTCCTCGGGGACCCCCAGCCAACTCACAGTTTTGTTGTAACTCTGAACTAGCTCACCTGATTCAAGCAGGTAAGGGCTTGATGATTAGTTGACAAGTTGATTTTGGTTGGCTAGCTCTGTGAAACATCTAATATATGGAAAAATATTCCATTCCCATTGCTGAATCTTTTTAATTATTTATTTGACCTTTATTTAACCAGGTTAATCATTTATAACAACTTCTCATTGGCAATTGTGACTTGGCCAAGGCAAGGTGCAAGGTGACATAAAGTTAAACATAAAGTATAAACATTACAGTACATACATTACTCAGTTACACATATGGGCTATACAGTATACGGTTGGATTGAAAAATACTATACATTCAGTGCAAGTATGGTCTAGAATAGAGTGATAGATTATTGGGAATGTAAAGTTGTAGTGCAACAGAAATATCACTAGGATAACAATTAGCATGGCTAAATAACTATAATGTGCAAATTTATACAAAGACAGCTGTTTGATTGAATATGTGCCAGGTGGGTTAAGGCTTTGGTGAGAGCACTAGGGCTTAAATGGGCAAAAATAGGCAGTAGAGTCAACATATGCAGTGGTTTGTCAGTAGATCCAAGAGTAATGCTTTACATTTAGTGATGGTTGACTCGAGTTTCAGGGATTTTTGTAGGTTGTTCCAATCATTAGCAGCAGAGAATTGGATAGAGAGGCGGCCAAATAAGGTGTGGGGACTTGTAGCAACCACAGAGAAATACCTGCTTGAGTGCAGGTTGGAAATGGCTGATGCTATGGAGATTAATGAGCCTAAGAAAGGTTGGGTTTTGCCTAGTAAGGACTTGTGTACACTCATGTCAAGGTGTAATAAAAAATATTACATTTTTCGAGCGAGAATGTGCTCGTTGTTAAGTTTCACTTTCGAATGCTTGACCAAGGCAAGACTGAATTTCTAACCTCTTAATCTAATTAAAAAATGTGGCTTATGATAGTATTGTTAAATAATAGAAAAATAAAGCGTATGAAAAAAATACTAAACTGATGTGTCACACAGCATTTTGCCATTTTTAAGCGATTAAATGTCTACAAAAACCAACAAGACCTGTCATTCTTGAACACTACTCAGACCATGGACTTGTAAGCCTATATGCAAAATAGCCATATGCGCAGGGTGAGAAAATCTGGATATGTAGCTAGATCAGAATGTGCTGTACAGCAGACTACTTAATAAGTTACACATTCTTAAACATGACCACACATAAGCAACTACAAAACAAGTTAATTGATCACATGTACATCCTGACCGTGGTAGGTAAATTGGATATATAGCAATGTTGTTGTGCTGTTAATCTCCACGTAAGATCTCATTCTGTGTTGCATTCGGTAGTGTCTTGCCATGTATATGAATGATAATTGGGACCATATTTCTCGTATTTCTCGAAAAAAGACTACATTGCCTTTATCCTGTTCAAATATTAAAGGGGAACATGATCCTAAATCGTTTTAAGTACTTATTTCTCCCTCATCAGATAGCTATCTCCAATTACTGCCATGTCGGGAGAAAAAAAAAGTATGTTTTTGCAACCCTTCAGTTAACTACTTATCAATTATCCAGTAGCAGCATTTGTGGTTTGTCAATATGCAATCACATTGTAGGTACACCTTGCTAATACCTGGTTAGACCCACTTTTGCAATCAAAACTCCCTATATTTTTTGTTGCATAGATTCACCATTTGATATACAGTACTTATTTCAGGGCACCGTAAAAAATCCACACAGCACCCTTGGCGTCCTCATTGTCTGCCTTCTTGTAGTGAGCCAGTGGAGGAGGTTAACACACCAGATACTGAACCATAAAACCTCACCCATTGAGTTTTGGTATTTTCAATGTTAAAATCAAGGCCAAAATTATACAAAAGTCTTTCAGCTAAGACTTTGGGTTGGATACAGCTAGAAGCAGAAGAGAAATCAACAAACTGAAGACTAGCATGTTTTACTCCTCTCAAGATCTTTCAAGACATGATTAAGAAAAGTGATAGTAGCATTTTCCACTCTTCTCCCAGTCCAAAAAGCAAAACTGCAAGGGGTCTAATCGCTCCAGGACATTTCCCATGATTTCACTCAATAGCCTTCATAGTGAGGTGCATCACAGATCTAAGGGTCTATAGTCATTCAGCATCAGCAATTTGTGGTGACTTGAACAACCAATGATTCATATTACAGCAACTCTGCAGAGGCAGTGATAATTGAAAAATATGGGAAAAGATGCCACAACGTTGTCTAGTTTTGTAACCATTAGATTAACCAAAAGAGATCTACATTTATAAAACTCACAGATGGTTTTATTGATCCTGACTTACAGAGTATAAACAAATTCCAGACTTATTCTCCCATTCTCTTAAGCACACTGCAAAATTATTGTTTGTTCTGATTGGTTCTCTGTTCCCTTATAACAAAGGATGATCAAGTTCAATAAACAGTTTTTAAATTGTCTGAGTATTATTATGTTGTTAGCTTTTCTCAATAAAAAATGTTAGGATTTGGGTAAAAGTGCCATGGTCTTGACTTGAACCCACAAAACAATGTCTAAGGCCAAAGCCTTATGCACTACATAAACTTGAATTTACAATTTCAAAACATACAGTTAATCCTGTAGACTGAGGTAAATCTTTTATGCTGTACAATTGGGTTTTAGGGAGAAGCTAGTGACAATTTAGCTCTGACAGGCAAACCGGCTACAGCCCCAGTTAGAGAGAAGTAGGTAGTGTTATGTTTTGAATTCAATTTCGAAAAAACACTATAGGATTCCAATCTGATTATAAACAACAAATCTTACACAAATTACATTGAAAATATTTTGGAAATTACATTCTTCCACAACAGAATTTACAGGAGCACGATCTGCACACAAGGAGTCACTAGAGAGCGACATGGCAGGATAGATAATCTGATAATCTCAGGCAGCACTATGCCAATATGTTACATGCAGGAGGTGCGGGGAAAGTCAGAGAACCACTTACTATCATGATGTAGACTTTCTTGAAATGAAGCAACTTAGCCCACTGTAGTATTCTCATTTGCATAATGAGGCAGAAATGTATACAGAAATGTGTCGCGTTTCCTTCCCATAATGTAACGAAACTCAGAGACAGGCGCAAAGGAGATGCAATGAAACAATAGTGTTTATTCACAGAAATACTCTGTCAAAGCAAAACTCCCTTGTGGGGCAAAACAGACATCACACGGCAACGCAACAGGGAAAACGAACGACAGGGGTTGGAATGAAACACAAGGGCTATATACACAAAACAGAGGAGACTAATAAAATACACCTGGGTAGTAATTAACCAGAGGGATGACATCATCTAAACAAAAACCTGCAAGACATAGAAGGGACACCAGGGGGGGACCAAACACAACAAATGTATAGGGCAGAATACTAAACAACACCACACAGGGCACCACACTAAACATAAAAGGTCTGTCTCACAGCCGACACTGGGCTGCATGTGACAAAATGTAAATATGACAGGTAGAAATAAATAGCATTGAAGAAATAAATAGGGTAAAAAAATACAACGGAAGAATGAAACAGACAAAAATATTATAATATACACATAAATACATACATTTAAAAATAAGTCATAAATAAATAAAGTGGAAAATTATAACGGACAATAAATAAATAAGGTAATTATTACAAAGGTGAATAAATAAAGAAGCTAATTAAAAGAGATATATACATTAATGTCTCATTGTATAATTTAATTACTGCCTAGATTTATTTATTTACTGTATTTATTGTGCAATTAATTGTATGCTTATTTATTTTTTGAGCATTTATTTATTTATATATTTA
>JACXGM010019337.1:0-18545 GCA_016801145.1 Umbra pygmaea
CTCTCTCTCTCTCTCTCTCTCTCTCTCTCTCTCTCTCTCTCTCTCTCTCTCTCTCTCTCTCTCTCTCTCTCTCTCTCTCTCTCTCTCTCTCTCTCTCTCTCTCTCACATCCACACCACTGCAGGTGTGGTAAAGTGGGAAGCATTCTCTTTCACACTGCTCTGTTGACACATGTTCAAAAGTTATGATTACTTTTGCTTTTTGTCAGAGGTCTTGCTGAAATTTTAATGCATTAATAGAGTCCCCCTCTATCCCAGGGGAAGCCAAGCCAGAGAAAAAGCCATTAAATCCTATGTAGTGCTAGTTGTGCGGTTTGCTCTGTAAGCTCCTGTCCATAGCCTATGCCACCAATAGGTTGAGGCATCATGACAAAATGACTACTTTCTCTTTCAAGTGACCTATTTACCATAGTTGTGAAAAATGGAATTTCCTGATATTTAGCTATCTAAACTTCTTTATTATGTATAGATATATTATGAAATACATGTAAAAAATCAACAGTTTCTGCCAATTCAATTTCAATACTTACAATGATTACCTATTCCTATAATCTACAGTGAAAAAAACTGAAGACAGCTAACAATTTTTTTTTATCCAAATAAAGTACTGCTAAGCTAATGAAAATGTAATGCTATGTAATGTAAAACTTGCATCCAGCCATTGTGCTGTCATAATAGAAACATTGGACACATGTCTGAACTCCAAATGTCCGTATAGCTAATTGCAGTAATATCTTTTAGCAAGTCCAAAACATATTATTATACTTTACTGTACAGTTCAGTAGGGCTGTTTCATACCCCTGGTGTCAGCTAGGCAAACTCTTGCATGGCTATAAATATTTAATTTACCGAAATTGTCAACTACTAACAGAGGATTCTAACGGATTTTATTTCAATTAAGTTTGCCTTTGAGAAGTTGAACAGCCTCCCATTACATTTTTGTGTGCAAGCGCGTGTAATTTTCTCTGATAGAACGAGAGCCCCGCTCTACTTCCAGTATACAATGATAAACGCAGACTCAACGAACACCCCCACTCTACATTTTAATTTACAGCTGAATCATCTAATGAGTGCTTAGCATTCTACGATGTGTGTGACATGGAGAATGACATTATTGTCTCATATTCACAGGAAATCCATCATATCTGCAACTAAATGTGTTTTGTCCTCAATATTATCTACATTGACCTTATCTAGCTAACTTGTGCTGACTCAGCAGAAGGGCACGTATATATATTTATGATACCACAGCTCAGGCTGGATTTGTCATAGACTAGCTCAGCCTCTACCTCTTTGAGTATCTCTATTTTCACAGCAAAAACAGAAAGGTTCATTAAGCTTGATTTTTTAGTCCAGGACTATGCTTAATTTTGTCCATGAAACTGGAAATGTAAGTGCATGGTTTGAAGTAGTGTTTAAGTTTATGCTATAAACAAGTTTTGTCACAGAATATGGCATGTGAAATAAACAGTGATTGGTGTATTTGACTTTGTTGTGGGAGTAATCAACAGTGGATAGATATTTGATCGCATTATGACTGTACAAGATCTGTCTATTTAACGTAGTCACAGAAGTAATTGACCTTTAAGATATTTAAACATGTGTGTATTTGAAGCGGTGCAATTACCTTTACACAGCCATTCAACACTGCTTATAGACACTGTCAATTATCTCCTCCTCCTCAGATGTTTGATTATGGTTTATTACATTGTCCAACACAGGACAGGCTATTGTTAATATTGTATTAATACATGTCTGGGGTGAATTATTTTCTATCACACTATGTGTTTACTGATCAACCCTAGACCTGGGTTCAAATACAATGTAAAAATAGTTCACAATATCATATTCCTTTTACACCAAGCCTAAATGCTGCTGAATTTGACCATATTGCTTAGCTTGTATAATTATGCTTATCCTTCGTTGCTTTAGCTAAATAAATCTGATTTAAATAAAAAAAGAGTAGTAGCTAAAATTGTCTCTTGGCATTAAGGACTATGCCGTAGCCCCAGCACAGGGTGAGCAAATTGTACAGCACCGCCCGGGGTAGGGAAGTAGATAAGTCAAAAAAGCTGACCTTGCCAGGTCGCCTCCCAGCGACATCTTGAGTGCAGATTGGGCACCTGTGACTGCAGTTACCAAACTAGTGAATGTATAATCCTTGCTCGCATGTAATGATTAAGGTTTCCGTGTTGAATGAACAGATTAACAACAACCTGAGAAATTGGCGACATCGTGGACGGTGTTGAGTGGAGAGAGGAGGACACAGGCAGGTAGATAAATGGTTGGTTTAGCTATATTTAATATACTGTACCAGGTCAGGGATATACAATCTATATACAGTTCCAGGGTACGCTTATAGCGAGTAGCACAACGATACGTACATATGGCTATGTTTAACAAACATGCTCTACCGCGGCATGGACGCGGACTAAACACACATGCCTATATATGTACAACGTACGCATAAAACTTCCAAGCAACAAGGACTTTTCACTTTTCACAACTTGTATCTAAATGTGCCATACCTCAGACCTCTTTCCACTGACGTAACAATATAATAATGAACCGTGCCCTCCTGTCCTTCACATGGATGATATAAGAACCGAGCGAACCAGCTGAACGTGATTGTTGATTAGACCGGCTCAGTCCCCAATCAGTACCAGGTGAAAGAGAGGAAGGCGCTACATACACATAGTAGAAGAAAAAACCCACAGTGCCAATGCACTGGCATATATAAGAAACACAAAATATACACATGAACAGAAATATACCTTATATATGTAGAGTCCAATCTCAGTTCATATGGAACAGGAGTCCCACTGAGGCAGCACCGGGAAATGTGTATCATGCCTGTAGCATATACAAGCGGAATATGAAAAACAATGCATTTACATGACTCAATCTTAATCTTTAGATCTAACAAGATAACACTTAGCTAGTTTAGCATTCTTTCTTAGGTTATATAACGTGTAGTTGAAAATGAAAATGTTCATAGCCTAATGTTCCTGTTTTAGCTAGCGACAACTATGACAAGCAAATAAATGCTTTTTGTATAAGGGTTTTCGGCTAGTGGTACTCTACAACGATATAAGGGTATCTTATGCCCATTTTCCATTGATCACATCTAAAATGCACCGTTTTGCTCCTAGATCAGTCAGGGTTGTCTTTCCACAACCGATCAGAGAGTAGTTTAGCATTCCAAGAATTTGTGAATGACAGCGGGAGAGAGAATTTGCGCTGTACAATGCATTTAGAGTACGGAAAACAGTTGTATGCCTCAACAATTTATAGAAAACATAAATTATACGATAGGTAGAACAACTATACCTGGAAACTTGTAAGTCTGTTTCAAGCTACTTTTTGCTTATAGAATTGTTTTAATTTAATTGGGGTGTACAATTTTGCTGGTGAGAACAGTAGGTTACTTTCAGAGACCCTCTTATAAAGCTGTAAAAACTATTTCTTGATATTTTAAAAATATGAAAAATTAGAAAAAATGGAGAGTGTGAATAGGAGTTGTCCATGTGCGTAGGAGCAGGAGTAACCTTTGGTAACTATTCTGATGAATTATTTTGTCATTTTGACTGTATGCCTCCACGTCCCACTGATTGCCTGCAAGCTTAATATTAATAATAATAATAAATAATCCTGGATGATATGGTATTTTCTTTACTGTGTAACAGTAAGTCGCGTGGTTATGACACAGTAGTTAGCATATTTTCACAAAACGACTGCTACGGGGCCATAATGTGAGATACAAGGTAATGGAGGTTTTATACATTGTCCTGTTTCTTTAGAAATAAACAGAGTCAAACAGAACAAAAGAGTCTTTCAATGCTTTGGATGTAAATTTATTCACTGTCAAAGTGACCCCTAAAATAAATGGAATGAATGGAATGCTAACATGATAGCCAGGTAGCATCAGAATCCACCCAGGGCTGCTTCAACTTCCAAGCCTACCCCCTTTTTTTCTTCCGAAATACAGCAGTTTAGTCAGCTCTCTAGCATGCTAAGGATAGATGGGAACACCATCCAAACTGTTACATGTGCGGTATGGCATGGGTTGCACAGGCATTTAACGGCCTCATTACTAGCTAGGTATGTTAATCTTACCTGCCCAAACGAAAGGAGGCTGAAGCTGGGTTTTATTTCAGTTATTTTCTCATTCACTTGAACGTGCTGCCCTTTCAAAAAACTCCCAGAGGAATCCTGAAGGATTTGTATCCATCGTGATGGAATCGTGCAGGAATCCTGGAGAATTTCTAAAATACTGCTGAAAGAGTACCTGATACTCCTGCGGGAGTATGACCTATCCTTGTAGGAATTTCAAAAATCCTACACAACCTTCACAAAACCTACATGTCCATGCTTGCAGGATCTTGAAATTCCTACAGGATTTGCTTACTACTACGGGACCTAAATCTGCAGGATTTTGTCATTTCTGCCAGATGGGTCAATTTCTGTATGACTATGACTATGACATTTGATTCTTATATTCCTGCAGTACATGGCAATTTCTACAGGTCCAGGCAACCTACAAGACTAAAACCTGAAGGATTATTGTTTTCCTTCACAATATTAAACTTTTTGCAGGACCATGAATGTAATTGTTTAATCAATTGCCATTTTATTCATGCAATGTAATAGGGTGCACATAAATGGCACTAAATTATGAAGACAATAGTATCTTGGCTAGTATTTGCTATTTGTTTTCAAAGAGAATTTGAATCAGGCATGGTTTGTTTAGAAATGTTATTTTAAAGCAGCCATAAATATATAGACATAAATTTAAAAAAATGTACCTGCACTATGTAACTACAGTATGTTTAAACCTACAAAAATGGCTAGTAAAAATTAGGCAATAGACTAGTGTATTGGATCAGATCTTAAAACATCAATTTAGTTACAAATAATAATACAATAATAATACAATATGCAGTAGCTTCACGTTTGAGATGGAATACAGTGAGGAAAAAATATGTTAATGGCAGAAGCATGATAAATCAAGCAGCTGTAGGTTAAGCTTTTGAGCCCAGGGTGAACTTGCACTGGTGGTAGTTGTGGAAACAGCCCAGAAATGGCAACATGTAGTAAAGTGTGCGGCAGGGCTCAATTTTTGCATTCAAACATTTCCAGCCAAGAAAATTATTATTATGTTTGTTCGTTCATTTTAGTATCAAATGGACCGATGTATATGGAAACATTCAGTATCCCAAAAAATTTAATAGATATACCAGCCAGGTCCAGATGGTCTAGCACTATCAGAGGAAAGAAGCTGATTAGCATGATCTACCCTGTTTGTGTATTTACTTCGATGAACGTTACTCAAAAAAGTAATTAGTGACAGTATATTGACCAAACTGTACCAGTTAGAGCTAGGTTGTGGGTATAACTCTAGATTGATTTGGTAAGAATTACTGACCAAAATTGTTAAGAGTAGACAGTGAGAATGGCTACCTAGCTGAAGGCATTGTGTTGGGGCAAAGCAGGCACTCTACTGGGTGTAGCATTAGCATGACACACCATGTATTTTTGTATATACTTGAATGAATGTGATTTAAAATGAATAATAATTGACAGAATATTGAGGTCTGAATGAATTGGAGCTAGGTAGGTCATATAGAGGTCCTTCTCAGGAAATTAGCATATTGTGATAAAGTTCATTATTTTCCATAATGTAATGATAAAAATTTAACTTTCATATATTTTAGATTCATTGCACACCGACTGAACTATTTCTGGTCATTTATTGTTTTAATACTGATGATTTTGGCATTATAGGCATTAAGCTCATATATGACATTAAAGAAACATAAATCTGTCAGCCAGAGTTGATGTGTCTGCTGCTGTATTTGTGTGTCACATTTTAAAATGAACTTGGTAAAGTACGACATCATAGAGGCCAGGGATGGAATCCTCGTCACAAAGTTCTGATAATGTCCGGACTCAGCATGGGGCGGCACCATTTGGTGCAATGTTTTAAGGGTTTATGGTAGGGAGACACGCTTATGTCCACGCCATACTCTAGACTCCTTGTTTGTAGGTTGGATGGCTGTGAATTTAATGACATGTGTTTAGTCAACTGTTGTTTCTTTTTTTGGGGGGGGGGGTTAGCTTTAAAGTTAAGGATAAGATATTGTTCATCAATGCACATGCATCATCTCCACACACCCATTTTTTAGTACTTCGTTTGCCCCCAACCTAACCATTATTCACCCAATTGAAGCTTCAATATCATCTTGTCTTTCTATCTACCACCTACCTCCAACTATGCTAATTCACCTCAGCTACAATCCGCGTGCCTTCTATGACTCCTGTAGCCCTTTGTCCCATCCTTCAACTATATTTTAACCTCTCCCATCTATCTAGTAGTCCTAGCCATCTCGGGTTTCTTATTGCCATACATCTCTCAACTATACAGTGATACTTCACATAAGTACGGAACCTTTCTATTCTCATTGATTCTAGCAGTTTGAATTTGAAGATTAATATTTTCCCAAAATAATAATTAAATTATTGGTCGATTGACTATGACTTTTAAAGTGACCGAGTATTACTTTCTGTAGAGTCACTTCTAGGCCAATGTGGCAATTCTTCAGCCATTCCTGCACCTGTAAACAGAAGCTTGCTACATACGGACAATACCAAAACAAGTGATCTATTAACTCTTCCTCCTCGCAGCTAAATCTCCAGAGCTAAGAAGATTGTATCTCCCATATATATATATATAAGTTTGTATTCATGGCCAGAATTTTGTATAATAGTTTTAATTGGAACATCCTAAGTTGTGAGCCTGGTGTCTTTTTGAGTGTTAATTAAAAAACTCTATGCCAAGGAATCTGTAAATCAAAAATGTCTTCCCAATTATTTTGTATTTGTATGGTACAGAGGTCAATTTCTTAATCCTTAATTAAAATTGATACATTTCTTTATTGCTATTTTATTTAACCACTTATAATGCTTGGTTGACAAACAAGCTCTTTCCTCTTCCACTTTCCTCTTCCACTTTCCTCTTCCACTTTCCTCTTCCACTTTCCTCTTCCACTTTCCTCTTCCACTTTCCTCTTCCACTTTCCTCTTCCATTTATGTGGTAATGCTGCAGTTATTTGATTGTAAATTTGGATAGAACAAGCATTTCCATATATCTTTATTAACTGATTATAAGACATCACTTCCTCAGTCTCCTTCATAATATAATTTACAAAGATTTTTCCTTTTTTAAACAATTTTCTTTTCAATTAGTATATTTGAGTTAAACCACAATGGTTCTTTAATTTATTTAACCAGGTAAGTTGACTGAGACCACCTACGGTGGTCCAGTGGACACTTTATCAAATCGATAAAAAAACTCCCCAAACATATCTTAAAAATAATAAGAATGATTTGCCAAGAAGTTGAAGTGAAAATAATACAACTGAGGTTTATAATAACCATGATATTTATAGTCATCATCATGTAAAATATGTTTTTCTCACACATTTTTAAGATACGATTGAAACTGATATGAAAGGAATCTGAATATTTGTCCAGCATGCTATCCTTACTCCCCTCTGTCTCGTTGTTTCATTATTTTTTCCTCTCTCTTTGTGGGAACATTTTCCCTATCTCCTGCCCTTAGTGCTACAGCACAGAAAGAAGCACTGCACCAGTTGTCTTTGTTGATGTTCCTTCTTGTCTATTTGTGAGCACTGTTTTGAAGTACTCCCCAAAACACTAGTCACAGAAGCAATGCAGTACTCCCTATTTTCTCTTCTTTATTATTTTTTACTGGTCTAATCTCCAACTTTTACCTCAAAAACAAGAGAATTAATCATTTGCAGCTGGCCGAGGTCAGTGGCGCCTGGGTCATGTTCATTAAGCCCAAAACAGACTAAAAAGGGAGGGACAGCCTGGTCTTGTCCAGTAAAAATACATTGGTGTACCATTTTAAAATGTCTTCTATTTCATGCCAAACGAACAGGACCCAGCCTTGTACGTGTCTGGTATCTCCCACAGTCCTATTGGATCCACAGGAAGTGTATCTACTGTTTAAAAAATAAGATAATCTTCTATGGCAGAATTATTGACGTATGTTAAACAGCAAAACTACGGATAGTCGACCATTTAAACAGTACATTTAGTCAATTGGGGTAAATGTAAATTTAGGTAAATGTACATTTAGGGTACATTTAGCTTAATGTCATATGGGTATTGTGATTTTACAGTAGTTTAACACAGAATGAGGCATGTGAAAAAACAGATCATGACTCATGGAGATATTTGATTGGCACATTGTTATGTTTGTTTTGTTGGGGGAATTATCAGCATTGCATAGACATTTGATATCATTGTGATTATTACACATTGGTGTACTTTGTCTGAGGAGTCATCAAGGCTGTGTACACCTTTGATAGGTTTTTAATGATAAAACATTGGTGTGCTTGACTGAAATGACCTTTAAACGTATCTTCAACACTGCATATAGACACTGTCAACATTACGAACATCTCCTCCTATTCAGTGGCTTTGTTAAGGTTGGATATGGTTTGTTTCCAGCGTCCTGTACATCAGCCAACTGTTAATAATTGTGTGTCTCAGGGTGTGCATTTCTTTTCCTCATATATTTGTTGTTACAGCTCAACCCTGGGTTCAAATACGATTGGAAATCTTTCATGATTTTCATATTCGCCTGGAGAAAAAAATTGTTTGGTTTGCACTTTTGCTTCTTTTCTGTAGATTTTTTGTAGAACATTATGCACATTTTTAAAAGACTTCAAATATAGTTTAATCACATGCGTGTCACAGTGCCAACTACATTGGACAGTGGATAATTTCATCAATAGGGACTCTTAATTTGTCTTATCGCCGCATGGATTTTCTGTCAGGACTTAGCCTCAGAAGTGCAAGACATGGTTTCACATGCCACTTTGTCAGTTTAGCAGAGCGGAGAGCCCGTAACAAGAGCTGATATAGCTCTTCATGTGAAATTAACTTTAGTTTGCTTTCAAGCAGATCGCTTTTCCAACTCATTTGTCCAATTGTAATACAGAATTAGCTATTGATTGTTGCTGCCACAGTTAATAATGAAACCGCTTTTTAAAGTACAAGACTTGTATATGCATTACATACTGTGTAGTATTAGTTCTAGATTTATAATAGCACCTCAGGGGGTTATGTGGACAAAACACCACAGCTACAAGCTGTTTACAAGCACATAGAGAGTGGACTTTTTTTATTAATCCCCAAGTATTCCCTGTTGGTTTCAGGAAAAAGGAAAACGTTCTGGACTGTATTTCCAAAAGCTCTTGAGAGAAACCTAAGAAAGGGCAAACAGGTGAAACTGCAATGACAGAGAGATGAGAAGAAGAGAGGGAAAGAGAGAAGAGAAGTAAAAAAGAAAGAGCACCCGAATGCCTGTGCTGTGTTCCCACCCAGACCAGTCTAGCACCTAGTTAGCGCTCCCACTCCGCCTCATCAGAGAGTTCTGGATATTCAAAGTAGATCAGCATCGAGGCAATAGTCACAGTGATCTTTCCATGGGAATCTGCTGAATCCTGAAAAGGACAGACCTTTTTCTGTTCAATTCCATCACCCCTCCAGGAACGGAAAGAAGGCGAAAATGGGCACCATATTTTAGGCATACACACAAAGGTTTCTTAGCCCAAATGGAGTAGGCTGAACATCAGACATTGTTTTCCATACATTAATAAACTTTTAAGCACAAAACAGGATTAAAACAAAAAACATAGTTGAGGAGAACACCATTATTCCTTTTCTGTGCCGTAATCCACCCCGTTTTACCAACGTACGTGTATGTGCAGCATTTTAAAACAACCATCTTTTAATGCAACCATCTTTAATACAAGCAACCCGTCACACCAGATCTATTCAACACGTCAGCCAGTCACCCACTTTGGACTTATTTAGAATTTTTTGAAGTTGGAAATTAAAGTTGATTTCCTCAAATTGGGCCTTTAAAGTGGATCCTCTTAACCAACCATAACGAGGGTATGAATGGCGGGCTTCTCCAACTTTAAGGGTGTTATGCACCATGTCCAACTTCAAAGACCGTCTTAACTCCACACTTTAATTGTATCTTCGCCGAGCAAGCTGCCTGAACACCATCTGATTCCGCTGACAACTGCACTCCTTTCTTATACCCTCCCTCCTTCCATCTTTTTTTTGTCTATCCATCATTATGTATATACAGTATATCCATGTCTGTTTTTATTTCCCTCTTTCAAATTACCCCCAAATTCTGCCACCAGTGTTCTTCTCTCGTCTCCCTTGTTCTGTATCTCCCACCCATCTTTTTATTTGTTATTGGTAACTCTTGTTATCGTCTTTTACCGTTCTTCACTTTGACTCCTATTTACTGTCTACCACTCTATTTTTTTCTTTCTTTATTACTTCTTGATTTTGTGTGTCATTACAGCCACAAAAGCCTGCCACAAGCGTTGATTTCGGCACAAGCACTAACATATTTATTTATGTTATGTTATAAGTGTCGCCGATACCTTATAAAGCTATCATAATGAAGCTAAATGCTCCCTTTGTCTTTCAATCTCTCTCTTCAATACCTTTTTCTGTTTTTATTTCCCCTTTTCTTTCATTCTTGTGCCTCTTAATAAACAGACATTCACGCTCCTCAACATATGGGCTTTAATTTTCCATTGTCCTCCAGATATTCCTCCTCGGTCAGGCTTGAGATAAAGGGATAATCACTTCAAAGCGAGCTAGTGGAGAGTGTAACCCCCCAGCTAAAGTGGACAATACGCTAATTGAGAGGGGAACTGATCAGAGGGCCTCTTCAAAGCAAACCCTGGGCCACGCCCCCTTGTGATGCACTTAATTTTATTTGTGTTTATGGGGACGCTTCAGCCAGAGTTATCACTTCTCTGACCGCTACACTCTTTGAACTAGCAATATTGAGTTATTTACAATTATCCACACTCTTCTTGTGTTTTTCTGTTGTTTTGGGACTCGTGTACTTGGGTTTTAGAATAGAAAAGATCGAATGAGTACCGTAGGATTGTTTTCACTAGTTATGAACACGTGGGTTAATTATCAGTAAGAATTTTTCCAATGTTGCCGTATTGCAGAAAGACCTAAACACAGCCTATCATCTGTCTTTTGCTTAATGTATGAAACTCAGACAGTAGTTATCTTTAGCAGCTTAGCTTTGGACAAATAAGTGTATGAGTCTGAGTAATAAAGCAGAGATATGTTTAGCTATTGCTTTCTATAAACACAATATTAACTCTTAGTGTAAATGGCCATTTCCTGTTGAGAACCATCCCAGTGTGCCGTAGGGTGGTCCTGAGTTGTAAACTTCTAATGAACATATTCTGCTGCAGGGGGTCTCTCCTCTAAACCTTCTACTATCGCTCCTTTATATGATAAAGCATAAAACACCAAAAGTATACTTATAATAAATATACCACCTCTATATACATTGGCCAAGAAAGCAGCTTTCTCTGTGCTGTTTAATAGGACACTTAATTGAAGGGAGCCTTTATGGACACACTGTGGTGTTGCAAGTGGCTGCTTGTAATTTGAGTCTTTAGCACAAGGCATCAATTATCCCCTGGGTCCCCCTGTTTTATTAGGCTTTAATAGGAAGACGGTGGCGTTTTCATTCTGTATTGTGTTTTTAAAGTATTGGGGTCTTCCTGTGACATGTTTAGAGCCCCAACAAAGGGGTCAGCACAGGGTCAACATCAAAAAGTGCAATTTTGCCCCTTTTACAGCACCTTCCTCTGTATGACCCTGGTAGATAATAGTGGGTCAGTGGGCAGAGGGGTTGACAGGTGTACACATTTCTGTTCAATCTTTGCATTCATATTTTAAAGGTGTTATTTGGTAACTCTGAAATAAATGCATTGTGCTATTGATGCGAATACAAAATTGATAGACAAAAAAATTGCAATTGCAAAATGTGCTTTTGCATCTTTGTTTTTACAGTTCAGCCAATATATGCTACATTAGAAACATATTTCATCAGCTCTAAATACTTTTAAAGCCATCTCAGGCACTTCAAAAGTAAGGCCAACTCAACACAGTTTCTCCATATCAGCACAAAATGTAACTCTAATCTCTTTTTTGAGACTAGTTGTCCATTTGGACTCTTAAAAGTGATATGGATGGTATATCATTTAATTTGACAGAAGTTAAGCATCTTATCCTACAAGTCAAGTATCCTACTTAAAGAATATAGTCGTCTTCAGAAATGGTTTATAAAAAACTCTCATTCATCCTTTCATTACAGGCTTTTGGAGAAGCCGTTGGCTGATAATGACACAGTTTACATTTTTCCAATATCATATTGACTTAAATTTAGACATACAGATCACTGAATTGGTGCTATAAACTTCAGTGTAACTGCCAGTGACCTAATTTTGTCTTTCATTTCCCAAACAATAGGCACTTCCAATTTAAAAGGATTGGAAACCATTGTGCTTGTATGCCCTTAATTGTTTGGATTTTATTTGACCATATATGTTTTACAGAGATCTCTCCCTATAGTAAATTACCTCCTACAACATTTTTGCAGGCCAAGCAATATGTGGGTTGTACTTGGGGTTAACAGAAATAGTATTGCAAACCTTTCTAGTGATATCTGGACAGCATTTATGTAATTGTATTCATTTAGGGAATCAATTTAGAGGTCCTTTTTTGGCTCAAGAGCACCCCCAAAGGCAAACGTTCTGTATAGCCGCTTTAGGACAGCTGCTATATTGTCTTTGTGATTGCACAAAGCTAAAAGCTCAGCATGTGAAATCTAATATTGAGTCTGATGGTAGTCAGAAAGGTAGCTGCCGGAGAGGACAGTGTTACTGGAATGCTTAGCCATGATGTTCTGACTCACCATAACATTTTTACCCTTATCTACAATGCTTTAAATTCCGGCTTTTGTTTAGGAAAAATATCATTTTAGAATTTTTACACATTCATTGAGTGACTTAAGCTGTGATGTGCTTTTAATGGGCAAAGTATTGTTAATAGTTCATTTATAATTGGGCTTATGTATAGAAGTGGTATTGTTCACAACCTATGGAATCCATGATAGTGTTTTGACTAAATAGATTCACTAAGAGAGTTCTACTTTAAAGGAATATTACCTAAGTTCTTCTTTCCTCTGCCATTATCCAATTTTTATAATTATATTTTGTCCTTTAAAGTTGATATTTTCAACATCAAAGGGACAATATCGTCTTTGAAGTAACATTGGAAAGGATCATTGTCTAACCCTTTCTTTTAGATGCCTTTACAATGAAGGAATCACAAGCACAGAAAACATGTCTAGTCTATCTCCTGTGGCCAATTTTGGTTCATGGCATGATATACTGTAGATTCACATTGTGGGAAATAATTTATTTTTGTAATAGGTCCTGAAAAAGTTATTCAAAATGATGTTTCCTTTTTACTCAATATATTAAATGAAAGCAATATAATATACTATTTTTTATATCTACCTCAAATTATAAAACAATATATTGATAATTTGATTTGATTTTCTGTGTAATATTATTCTTGGACGTTTAGAAATTGAGTGTTAATTTAGGCTGCATAGAATGTAAAGATGAACTTTAACAAAAAACACTTGTCTACCAAACAGAAACCAAAGGGTTAAAATGTCAAATAGGCTATGCAAGAAATAGGTATGTCTCTTTAAAGTTTATGTAGCAACAGAAGGAACGTAGGGATAATGCTATTGGGGCGGTAGATCACTTACTTCTGACGTTCCAAAGCCTCGGGGAGTTGGCTCGAGATTGCCAGTCTTTGATAAGGTCCTTACGATCTACTAAAACTTTTCTGTGTCAGTAAACCTCTAGACAGCTTTCGAAAAACCGCCGACTATTGTTCACCAGTATGTTTTGGGGTCTACATAGTGGCTGAAGCGTATGACGATTTAATGCACTGTATTTTATTTGCTCGTATGTTTTTGTTATCGGAAAAAGATGTTCAGTTGTTTTTATCTATCTTCCGGGACCAGCCGGCGGTTCTTTACTTTGATGTTCAGAGTTAAACCCTCAGCCCAGTTCGTTTTGAAATAGCCTAGAGGAGATCTGCCGCCTGCTATGACTACTTGAAGCAGTACCTGGGGAAGACGAAACGCACTTTCTTTTCAGGGTTACATTTTATATTCCCCTTCTTTCTCAGATAAACATCAAATCGGAGTATAACATCTGAAAGATTATTGGAATAGCCTACTTTTGGGCAGTTACTGTGTGTCTATGTGAAACGTTTCTGATCATAAGGACAAGAAGTCGTGTGCATCGATGGTAAGTTGCAAGAATGCAGTTCTGCAACCTTAACCAAGGCCCCTTCCCTGGTCGCTTTGATGTGTTGCTGCAATTGCTTTGAAGTTGAGAAATGTAGGCTACATGTCTTGTTCGTGGGCGAGAAAAGACCGTAAAATTGATGTTACGCGACTTTGAGGATCAATGTGTTCTTGCGTTTATAGTTTCGTGATTGCGAATGCTATAAGAGGCTATTGGTTGATGTTGCATACCGTAGTGTTAAAAAAAAGGGAAAAGTGGGATGTGTTCGGTATGGTCCCCCTCTCCCGCCTCCCCGAAATTTTGACACCCCCTCTGATCTACATAGAAGCGTCTGCGTACTTTGGGGTCAGTTGTTGAATGGGACAGAGTACATTACACTATTCCTGTTTCGCGAGGACACATGTGGCTCAGTAAATCTAGTCCACTATCTTTTTTCGGATTACCATCTCGTCTATCGGAGTTTTATTGGATTTATACCACTCTAAATAGGACTGAGTACGAACAAATGGGAATAGCTTTTTCTTCACTTTCTGCTTGATTCGGGTTTCTTTTTACAATGGTATGTGATGTTGCCTATATCTGTTTTATCTTTTACGCACGACGCGATGTGCTTCATGTAAGGCTATATTCATAAGTAGTTGGGGCATACCCTAAAGGTCAGTTAAAACAGTGGTAGTAGAAATTATAGTTACTTTTTACAAAATTAGCCTATCGTTAAGTTACAATAACGTTGCTATCGAAACTTGTTTGCTTGTGCAATGTAGTTTAGTAGCACATTGTGACTATTAGTTTGTGCCATTACTGAACTTGTGGTGTTTCTTTAAGAGTAATACGGTGATAAACTCTTGTCTTGTAGCCTATCATGCGGTTTAATCGCGTTGCTCAGATACGTTGCTGAGTGTTCGATGTTATGTGTTATAGCCTACATGTGAGCTGAGATTTAGTAACTGTGCAAATGTTAAAGGAAAAGGCTGCCATTGATTGTGATCATTGTACGCTTGAGTGGCTCGCTTTCCCCATGGGGCTCTAGTCTCATCCATTATAACATTAGTTCATTGTGGAGCATCGGATGTATTTCACTGTCATAGCTGGCTACGTGATGTGTAACATTGGTGTTACGAGGACAAGTGGTACGTGGGAACGCCGTACTTGTGCAAAATGCAGATAACAATATTCCGGTGCACATTTAGACCGATAATTATTTTAAAGACGTGGGATTGCCAAGGGATTTTTTGTGAGGGATTTTGGCGACATCAAACAATTGTTCTTGTCAATGGTCGTTTGATGTGACAGATCGATTCAGACTGTAAATATAGGCTACTGAACCCCCATTTAGATTATAAATAGATAACTAGATGAGACGACGCCTTTCATTTCATTATTCTTTCTCTGCGAACCTGCGGGGGTCTGAACGGGACTGTTTACTTCTTGTCTCCTTTTGAAGTTAGCGAGATCGGGCTTTGATTAGATCAATACTTTCTGTTTCAGAGTGAAGAGGAGCCGAGAAGCTCCCCCGCTGGTTTAAGAGAGTGAGGAGGATTCCAGTGGAGCTCAGAGCAGGCACAACCGCACACACGACTACTGGAGCTGGAGCCATGAGCAGGGCGCTTACGGACCACATCAGTAGTAGCTTCCGAGAAGATGCGCCCCGTCCCCCAGTGCCGGGGGAGGAGGGACAGCCGTCGTGCCACACTCCCAGTAAACATGCCAAAATGAGAGCCCAAAACAAGGCTAAAGCTGTCACCGTTGCGTCTCCCGGCTCCATGCCGAGGAGGAATGAGGATGGACTCGGGGAACCTGAGGGAAGCGCGTCGCCAGACTCGCCTCTTGCTCGGTGGACCAAGTCGTTGCATTTTCTCCTTGGTGACCAAGACGGTGCTCACCTGTTCAGGACCTTTCTGGAGCGGGAGAAATGCGTGGACACTTTGGACTTCTGGTTCGCATGCAACGGGTTTAGGCAAATGGACCTCAAGGATACCAAAACGCTAAGAGTTGCCAAAGCTATTTTCAAGAGGTACATTGAAAATAACAGCATAGTGGCCAAGCAGTTAAAACCTGCAACTAAAACCTACATAAGAGATAGTATTAAGAAGCAACAGATCGACTCGGCGATGTTTGACCAAGCACAAACGGAAATTCAGTCTACCATGGAGGAGAATGCGTACCAGATGTTTTTAACTTCTGACATATACCTCGAATACGTGCGCACCGGGTGCGAGAATGCGGCATATGCCAACCATAGTGGTCTCGGGAGTCTGAAGTTGATGTGCGGATTTCTGCCTCCTCTCATTGAGGAAGAGGAGTGGAGTTGTGACTTTAAGGCAAAAACGTTAGCTTCAGTGGTTGGACTATCTGCAAAAGCGCTACGGGCCACTGCTTCCATCCGGACCGCGGCGGAAGTGCTGGAGAATGGGTACAGGTAAGAGAATGTTTTGCTTAAATGTATGTTTACAGGTGCAATTAGTGTAATTGTAAAATTATACATTATTTTAGAAATTCCGCGATATAATAAACTTAATAAACATCTACACACTACAAAGTTAATAACCTGCATTTGTCCCCGCCCGCAACTTCCCAAATTATATTATGAAATAAAATATGCTTCGTTTGGACAAAAAGATGAAAGGGTAAAAATGTTTTTATATTTTCCCCTCTGCTTTGCAGTTAGTCAGGGAGATTGAAAGGGTGCAAACATCACTGGATCTGGTCTTTCCTTTAAAGTAAATGGTGTCTTGCAGGAAGCCCTCTGCTGGCTTTCTCAAGTTTCCTGTGCTTTGAAATTTCTCCTCTGGCAGAGGCACAAATTCAGCCACCAAGTTAAAAGCTAGTGCATGTAACCAATGAGGCTATTGTTAAGTTATGCAATATTTCTTATTGTTTCAGAGTATTACTTAGAAGTCCTGTACAAACCATAATGTAACACCCAAGGACAGACACAAACAGAAATATTGAGTAATGCCCAGAAGAGATGTTGCCCTCTTGGTCCAAGATGAAAGATAAATTGTTGCTGGAAAGCATTTGTGTTGATTTCCTCAGATCTCTTCTCACATATTGTCCAACAGATGCAAACTCACAACAGGAACGTTGTGAAAGTGTGGATTTTATGCTTGAGTGTGCATCAAAGTGAGGCATTCTGTTGTTTTTCACAAAACTGTTCCCCTAGTATGTCTATATAATAAAAAACAACATCTGGACACAATTATAAAAGAGTGGTTTTCTTCAGTGTTCGTGGGAAAATAGTCATTTGAAAAATGTCAGTTTTAGTAAATGCATTTTTTGTTCTGTTATTATTTATTTATTTATATATACTAAATGGATGTTGAGAAAATAATAAAAGTGTGTTAGTGGGTTACACTTATTCACAACAACATTATAACGATTGGTATTTGTCCTCGTTCGCATTCAACTTGTCTTCTAAAGTAGTGTAACAATTTAAAAGCCACTTTGATGCAGGTTATGTTTATATTGTCAGCAATATTAGTTCCCATGGTACAAAAACTGGCACAGGAACCGAAGGCTCCTAGCAATAGTTTGGGCTGGCGGACAGGGTTTCTGTGGCAGACAGGATGTTCACAAGGGGCTATGTTGAGTGGATAACAGAAAGGGGGGGACTCAAAGGTTGTTGACATGAGGGCATCTCCTCGGCTTCCTGGTGTGATCCTCACATTCTTGTGAGCCCTGAAAGAAAAGGCAGAGCCCCTCCTTCGTTTCTCCTCTGCTCTGCCCCTCACCAACTCTTTAGGTCAATGCATTTCCATCTGAAACATGTGGAACTAATTTTGCCACTGCACTCAGATTTTTTTTACTCTCCCCTCCGAAACTCAGGCACTCTTTTCTGAAATAACGTGAATAGAAACCAATACAAGGCACAGTTTTGCCCAAAACACCCGCTTCCTTGCCGTTTGTGCACGTTGAACCCCCCCCCCCACACACACACACACACACACGCACACACAAACTGATCCAACTTCACCAGATGCTTTTCTCTCATCTTTTTGAGAAATCCCTCTGACAGAGTATAAGCATGTGCTTTGGAGGTAGACGGAGTAAAGGAGGAAAATGGAGGGTGGTCATGAATGAGTGGCGGGAAGGAACCGCAAGCCCAGCTGTGCTAAATACCTGACTCTTTGCGCGAACCCCCCAGAAAGGTCAGGTTTGAGCTGGGGCCTAGGGCTTTAGTCATGCCGGGGTTCTCCTCAGTGCTCTCTCTCCGGCAGTAGGCATTCTCATAAAGAAAGAGGCCCTCCTCTCTCTCTCTCTCTCTCTCTCTCTCTCTCTC
>JACXGM010019338.1:0-18456 GCA_016801145.1 Umbra pygmaea
GTGACCACTGAAAGAAAACGAGTTTATAACAAAGCTTATACATCCGTATACTTGGGACGACACTACAGCTGTTGGTGGGTGGGGTTTCACATTGATTTGCTCAATATTAAATGCATGGCTAAAGCGATTGGATAACAACTTCACGGAGATATTAGTAAATCATTTGTTTGGGCATTTCCTCCTATACGACTAATTTTAAATTAGTTACACTATGTGTAAGCACTGTGAGGTAAGTTGACTAAGAACTATTTCTTATTTACAACAATGACCTAAGAGCAATTAGGGCAAAGTGTCTTGCCCAAAGACACAACGACATTTGGCTCAGCCAGGAATCGAATTGGCAACCTTTTGACTACAAGTCTGACTCCCAAACCAGTGAGCCATCTGCGCCTCAGTCTGAGAATCAAACTGGCTTGGTGATGTGTGCTTGGAGGAAATGTGATCAATCTTCGACCATCCTACACTTGCTGTGGACTTGACAAAGAGACGATCAAATGGGAGGGAAGAAAAATGGGTGTAAAATCAAAAATGAGAAAATAAAATATAAGAAAAAACATAGTTTGCTGTCACTTTATTAAATATAATTAATTTCATTTGAGGGTATCAGTCATTAAAACATGACATGTATGGTTAGCTGTTCTTTTCCTCAGTATGATGTCATCACTGCTGTTTTTCTTGTATGTCTCTTCATATGATATCACTTCTGTTTTTCTTGTATGTCACTTCATGTCATCACCGCTGTTTTTCTTGTTTGTCACTTCATATTTCATCAACGCTGTTTTTGTTGTTTGTCACTTCACATTTCATCACCGCTGTTTTTCTTGTATGTTTCTTCATATGACATCACCGCTGTTTTTCTTGTATGTCACTTCATATGCTCCACTGCAGGAGTTTAGGTCACATCAACCAGAGGCAAACACAGACACTGAAGGTGCCTTACTACGTAGCAGCTAGCTTCACCGAGAAATACTCTGGAAAAGACCTACGTAGGGTGGAGAAGAGTGTGGAGGAAGACTACATCTCCAACCTCAGGAACAACTGCTGGAAGGAAAGGCAACAGAGTATGTAACGGATCAAGGGTAACACTTGGGACATTTGTATGTAGTTTACACTTTGATCCAGTAGTTAATACTGCAACAGCTTTGATATTTTTCCCTTATCACATTGTCCTCTTCAGTAACTATGGCAGATGCCAGGCCAATGCCATTAAATGTATGGCATGGCTATAATATGTTGGAGACATTTCTGTGTTTTTGTCTTCTAGAGGAAGGCTTGCTGTATCGTGCTCGTTATTTTGGAGACTCTGACTTGTACCAAAGTGCTCAGCGGATGAGCACCCCTAGTTGCTCACGACTATCGGAGATTCAGGTCTTGCAACATGGATAACACATAGTAAGTTCTGGTAGGCACCATTATCAAATATTGTATATGACATAAATGCTGTCATAAAAATTTGACTTCAATATAGTTTGTTATTGCATTGATATAATTTTGAGCAACGCATTCTCTGATGTTGGTGTATTTGTTGTCACTTTCAGGGTATTAAATTATCTTTTTGCCAAAATTTGACCAGCTTTCTTTACTAAAGATTTTTAACCAACCATTTGTCCCCAATTGAAATATATAGAAGAATATGTACTAGCATAATCTGAATTGCTTCAATACATTCATTTCATTATTGATACATGTTTTATTAATATCTGCAAATTACTAAAGTTACATGTGAAGACAAGTCTGTGGGACGATGAATTTTAAGATGATTGCCAAATTTTGCTAATCAGTGTACAGTAGTGTTGAATATCCCATTAATAATTTTAGTTGGCTACTTTTAGTTTGGTCATCCAACAGTAGGCGTTTTCACATTTGAGAGATGCAAAACCTTTACATTCTAACACTTATCCAAGCCACAATATTTGTAGAATTATCATTAACTTTTATATTTATGATCTCTTTCAATAATCTTTTTGGAAACCATATCTGGAATAATTATAAAATAATCCAAGCATTGGCTTAATTAGCTCTCATCAAAATGACAACAACAAGATGTTTCCTCTTCAATGGAACCAGACATAATACAACATGAAATAAAGAAATCATATTTTGGCGAAATAAGATCGCTCATTAACAACATATTCAAAATCAATTATGTTTGCACTTAATAAGTTGAAACTGAACCTAGAAAATGGCAGCCTCCCCTTATCTGTATGCACATGTGAGCTTTTCTGTTAAATCAAAAGTGGCGCTTATCAGAATGAAATCATGAACGCAGGCTCAACGAAGAACCCCACTGTGTTTTTCCTGACATCAGTATCATCCAATGAGCCCTTAGCATTACATGCTGTGTGAGTGACATTTTGTTTAACATTTACAGATCATGGATATTTATATATAATCATATCTTTCACGTATCACATTCCTCATATCCGTAACTATGCACATTTTGTTTTCAATATTCTACATTCAGTTCACCTACTGGCCTTGACCCAGCAGGTCTCTTAACCCTGGATAGCTAACTAGCTTTCTTTTGTCTGTACCACATCTCAGGCTGGAGTTCTCACAGACTAACTCCACAAATAAAATATGCACCTCTTCAAAAGGGCGTCTTTGTTATTAAGTAAGCATTGGCATTTTTTTGTCAATTTTCATCCACATAATATTACAAGTACAATTTTAAGAAATAACACATTTAAAAAAAAAGGGTATTATATATTTTACAATTCATAAAATGAAACAACAAGAAGTGTCGCAAGTTTTAAGATTATGAAAGAAAGTTGGGCTTATTACATGGGAGTGAATGAAGTGCCACTCAGATTTAATTCATCCCGGAGGCGTGGTCAATATAAATTCTGCCACATGCATTTATGCTTTCAACTCAGCATACTGAATTCCCTTTCGATGGGTCAATGACAGTGGATGGGCTACCCATTGCATAGACTAGTGGAGTAGGCAAGACACCTGGAATATTCACACCTGGCACAATAGGCCATCAGCCGCCAGTTGTATGGACTTCACAGACCTGTGGAAATGAAACATTAAGTGACCAGTTCTTTGTACTGTTTCAGATATCACAGTTGATTTTTCATTTTTGACATTTGCTTGCTGCTTGCATGATTGAAAGGATGTGCGCTTATTTAAACATTTATCTCTAAAGGATTTTGTTAAAGATTCATTTGATGTTTCATTAACTGCTTCATACTTCTGTATTCACAGATTATTTGGTATTTCGCATCAGTTGAGAAGATATCAATGTAGAACACTTCAAGCCCACAAGCCAGCACTGGATCATAAGGTTGGAACAGCAAAGCAAGAGAAACTGCCTTAGGTCCAGATGGTGGGTTGCAGACAGAAAGCTTTTCTGTGGGAATCCCCCCAATTTCTGCCAACCCGTGTGGACAGACTTCTTTGAAAATAAATGTTGAACTAAGGAAAGGAGGTGATCGTTGGCTTTCGATTGTTTTATTTAATACTAGCAGAAAGCTAGATGGCTTTCATGTTTATTTGAAAAAATGAAAGATAAAATGTCTTCCTGAATGTAATGAAGCTGCTAATATGAAGAATACGTTTTCCCCTTTTCCTATTCTTATATTTCTAAACATATTTTGAAGAACCAATTCAAGGCCTTCTAGCCTAGTGGAAATCTAAATCATTTTTATAGTTCACACCTGTATGAAATAAATGATTTTTTGATAATTAGCAGAATGACACTAATGTTTATAATATAATTTAAAGTTGTCTGTGGAATTATATGTAGAATGTTGGATTATTGAGATATGTATTGAAAAAACATTGCACAAATGAAAGTCTGTATTTATGAAAATTAAACATTTTTCTTAAAATCACAGTATGACAACAATATGGTGCCACTTAAAAAGAATTCACATCAATATTTCGTTTGAAAAATAATATATTTAATGATTGTGTTTGGAGTTATTTCACAAGAATAAAAAAGCAGTACAATTAACAAATACTTGAGTATCAAGTAAATAGATTAACTGTAATCCAATGCATGCTTAAGAAACAGGTTTGCATCTTATTGTTACATTCAATCATTCCCACATTTTTATTCAAAAAGCTGCCACGAGGCATGTTCTTTAGCAAATGCTCAATACTTTGTTTTGTAAAAAAAATATATATACATATATAATAAAGACATTTGCAACATTGTTAACACTAATTGCACATCTTTTCTTGCCAAACATTGGGAATGAAAATCTATTATTGTCTTTCGAGGGTGAGACATTGATTAGCCAACCTCTGAGGGGAAATCAGATTTATTTACGTACACTGATGAACACATTGATTTACTGAATTCACTTCTGCCATCAGTCATACGAGGCCCTCGGTTTAGTCTTTAGTGCTGAGTCGAGTAAAAGTAATAAAAAGTGCACTTCATTCGCACTGGCAACGGTTACATAGGTTTGAACACTGAGAATATTTAAGTACAGCAGTATTTGACATCTATTATTAGACCCAACTCATACATTGAAATCACCTACAGTTCTGGCCACATCCGCACTCTTCAATGAGCAGCCCTGCGGAACTGTACAGCTTTCTTTTGATCGCTCTGAAACCGCTACTGAGTCTGAGAGTTTGTGTGTGCCTCCCACTCTGCCTGCGAGCGGACCCAGAGCCGGCAGACACTCCGGAACCCAGAGCACCTCCAAAAAGCCTTTGCACCTTAGGCCACAACCCCCCCACCTCTGGTCGAAGCATCAGGGTGACATGGAAGGTAGGAACCAGGCTTGGGTCGACGGCGATCTGCTCAAAAATACACCGTGGGCTGCACATCTCTTCTTGTTCATCCATTTGCTCTATACCCAGGTCAATGAGCGCCCCCTTCAGGCCGCAGGGCTCACTTGCAGCCAGATGGAGCAGCTCTTGGCTGATATTTTGCAAGAGAGAGTCTGGCAGGGTGACTTTTGTACAGTGCAGGACAGTATCTGTGGCATCAGAAAGGCTTTCAATGATGGCCTCTACTACCTGGGCACAGAGAGACTCCTCCAGTTGGCTGTAGAAGAGACGAACGTCGGACTCTGAATCTGAAAAACAAAAAACGAGAGTGTTACTTTAAATCCATTAGCCTAGTGCTGTAACAATGAAATCCATTTAAATCCATGACATTTAAAAGGAAGGCTATGGCATAAAAACATCCATATGGTACATTTTCTATCCTACTCTAGAAAACCTTAATTCTAAACACTAACCAGTTTCGTTGTTGGTAGTGCAAGTATCATTTTCTGCCAATCTTTGATTATTTCTCTTGAGTTCAGTCAGTCTCTGTACCAGATTCCCCCATGATAAACGTTTAGAGCCCCTGTCTTCATCCGGGGATGGGGGAAAACTCTCGTCCAGCGAGTTGTTATTTGACAAAATAAAAGGCATTTGTAAAAAAAATGTAACGAATAAAAAAATAAGAGGTACAATCCCACGTACAAGCCCGACCAGCCCAGCTGGAATACGTTACAACCAATGGAACAATGCAGCTAAATAGCAGAACACACGCTCCTCCCATACGCGGTTCCTAGCCAATCAGGCAACCTGGCACGTTCCCAACGTCCTCAGACATTCTGCCGCGGGATACTATTGAACAGTTTGACCCCGACCACCCCTTCAATTTTTACCATCAAAATATGTATGCCAGACACAGAGGCTCCCACGTACTCAAGTTTCGACAAAAAACTGCTGAGTGTGCATTTATGACATAACCTAATCAAGATTAGCGATTTTATAAAAGTTGTCAGCATTGCTGTCCATTGCGAAGTCAAACTTAACACATTATTTTTTGAATACTGCTATTATATTTTACTTTTGGAACCCCCACACTTGCTGTAGCCTACATGTCAACACTTTCAGATAGAATATTTGTCACTTTTTTTAAGATGCTATCGCTGTTTTTATTTTATTATAAGGCTAGAGAAAGGCCTACATTTTTATCATCCACGTGAGATCAGCACCACATGGCTGCCGGCAAGCATGTGCGGTTTGTATTTGCTCAATAACTTTTGAATTGTCTTAATAATAAAACGTGCTTCGAACTGATAAAATAGCCTTGCATCGATCCCATTTTGGTATTATATTTGAAATTGAATTGTTAATTTGAATTAATCCCAAATGCAAACCAAAATGAAGAGCAATGAACTTCGAAGCGGTTGCGTCTTGAATGAATATGCCGTATGTACGAAAAACGAATCTACTAAAATAATTTTCTCAGAATCAGATACAATAAAAGTATAATTAATTAAAACAGTAACCGACATTGAATTATAATATCATTTGTAATCTAACCAAACCGACCTAAAGCAATTTATGGTCAGCATCGCATGCCAATACACCCCGGTATGTCACATTTTGTTCAAGCTTTTAGATTGGTACTCGATTTCATATTAACACTTTTACTTCAAGATAAAAGCTTGGTCAGAGGATTTTATATAGTAAACAACATGATGTTACAATATGGAATAATTGTGTGTGGATTAGTGAGACAACATTTCGATTTCATCAACTTAAATTCAGATGTCAGGCTATATCCCTACTCCAGGGCTGGCCAACCCTGTTCCTGGATAGCCACCATCCTGTAAGTGTTCACCTCAACCCTTGTTGTGGGCAACATGTTTTAGTTTTTCTTAAGGTAATTATTAGAATCAGGTGTGCAGTGCTATACTAGGGTTTGAAATGAAAACTTAGAGGATGTTGACTCTCCAGAAACAGGGTCTGCCAGCCCTGCCCTAGTCTGTGAAGAAAATCAATTAATTAAAATCTTGGTATTTCTTTGTAGCCTAGTATATAACATGTATAAAATTGTCCTTTAAAAACATGGATGATATTGTACACAGTTTTTGTTAGGTATTTGAATCCCATTGCAGGGGTTGTAGATTTGTCCCGCAGAACATAATTTCACATTTGGTCGCCTTTATGTAGTCTTTGATACAAATGTCAATACATTTTTGGACATTTAGGCTACCAAAGTCTGATTATTTCAGCTGTGTAACTGTATTTTGGAGTTGAATTTAATAATATGAGCTCAAAGTGCAGACTTTCAGCTTTAATGTGAGGGTATTTGCATCCAAGTACAGCACATTTTATATTTGCCCCCTCCCTATTTTTTAAGAGGCAGAAAATAATTGGACAATTGTCTACTCAGCTGTTCCATGTCCAGGTGATTGTCATTCCCTCTTTAGTTAATTAACAAGTAAGCAGATAAAAGGTCTATGATATCAAGTGCGGCGGAATCGGTTGCTGTTAACGTTCAACATAAAGTCCAAAGAGCTGTCACTGCAGCAAATCAAGCCATCATTAGGATTAAAAGCAAACCCACCATGGAGATGACAAAAACATTAGGTGAGGCCAAATCAGCTATTTGATACATTGTTAAAAAGAATGAAAACACTGGTGCGCTCAGCAGGATCACGGAAAACAACTGTGGTGGATGATAGAATAATTATTTCCCGGTTGAAGAAAAAAACCTTCAAAACAGTTGGCCAAATAAAGAACACCCTCCATGACAGTAGTGTCACTTTTCCAAATATATTCCTTATTTTATATATAACTTTCAGTAAAAAGACCAAAGCAAACAGATCTAAAGAAGCTAGTGCTAAACAGTCCGCAAGAACAGCACAAGGAAAGTGTTATAAAAACAAGTCAAAAGAATATGTTGCAAATCAAGGAAAATATACATTGGAAGATGATCTACAGGAATTTTGTTTACTTATAAATAATCTCACTGTCAAATTCAAACAAGCACACATTAAATCAAAGCACAATACTTACCATCAAGGAAGAATACCAAAAAGAGAAAGAGTTAATAGAGTACTTTAAAGAGCTGCTCAACAAAAGACAATGCCCTAAACAAAAAGAAGGAACCCCTCCAGCCCCAAATATGTTGAAGGTCAGTACAGTTGTCATCCTACCCCCCAAAACTAAAATAAGAATGGCCAATTAAGGCCTGAGAGGATGCAAGACAGAAGGGTCGAGTGAAATACCAACTGAAGCCCTCAAGGCGGAGATCAAATCCTGCACTAGCATGCTCTTCAACCTAAAAGACATGGGAAGAACATCATCCATCTACGGTAATTGGAGATGTTCACATTGTTAAAATATCCATGAAAGAAGACCTCAGGTTGTGTAAATATCCTCAACTGAAATGTTAATTTCATTAAGGTGTACTGATCTGATACATGTAAACTAACATGCCTAATAAAATGTAAGCGTTCTTCAGTCAATGTTTCAAATGCCATACGTTAGTCCACTGGCCACATACCATCAGTAACATGAAGCTGTGGGAAACTGCAAATGAAGAAACACACACTAAGAAGAACCGATAAGTCAAGCTCAAAACATGGCGTAACATGAAACCCATAAGAAAGGTACAACAGAGGAATATATATATATACACGGTGGCAAAGCAGGTGTCATGGGAACATCTGGACGGAACAGTCCATGACCAGAATGTTTTCAGGATACTCATCTATGAAATATATTTTTTCCACAATGAATACAAATGCCACCAACTGCTATAAAATTCATTTTTTTCTGATTTGCAAACCCAGCTAGCCGTTGCATGCATTGGTTAGCTGTATAAAAGATTAATTTATGAGACTGCGATATGTGGTTGTCCTCTAAAGTGTAGTTATTATTAAACAACTGCACTGATAAGAGGTATTTGCTAAATCAGACCCTAAAGTAGGATTAAAGGGGAACAATGCATTAGTGTGGACAAAGCCACATAACCTATTGATGCAGCACTCGTGCTAGCTTGAACCTGCTTTGCCTAAATGAGAGAGCTGCCTGATTAGAGTAAATTTCAAATAAATACTTCAAGCAATTTAGGAACATAGACAATTTATAGATTTTTGTTATTGTTCCCCTTTAACTGACCTGCTCAATAGTCATTCCATAATAACAAACATCTTTTTGACTGTATATTTTCTTTAATAAATAGGAAAGAGTATAATAGAAATAACCTATTGACAGAAAGAATCTAACAGTATAAGTAAGTATACTTGGTAAGTCTTTCCCCTATGTAATACCTGATCTGTCCAGAGGATGGCCTCAGCATTCCACTGTGACAAAACCTCCAACTGTTTGTTTGACCTGGGCAGTTGTAGGGGAAGGAGAGGGGATGAATGAGCCAATTGAAAGCTGGGGATGATTAGGTGGTCATGATGGTAGGAGATTATGAAGCCCCAGAACACCAGGGTTAACACCCCTACTCTTGTGTTAAGTTCCATAGGATCTTTATTGAACACAGAGAGTCAGGAAACCCGTTTAACGTCTCTTCCGAAAGATGGCACCCCACTGCTGTGGGACATTGGGAATGATCTATAGACCAGAGGGAAGAGTGCCCCCTACTGGCCCTCCAACACCACTTCCAGCATAATTTGGTGTCCCATCCAACGATCGACCAGACCCGACCCTTAGTTTCAGAAGCAAACCAGCAGAGGGGCACTATGTTGCTGGTTTATAATGCCAAGACCTCCCAGTATCAAACCCAATAACATTTGGAAACTGTCTTTGTCTCTTTCCTCATACATTAGTTGTCAAGCCAGATTCCCTCTATTTTTCTCAGTCTGTCTTATGCTAGTGTCGACAGCAGAGTCATTTCAGTCGTCCACAATTTTAAAAGCAGGAAATGTGGTCCCTTGCAATTATAAGATCACTGTGAAAACTTTATAATGTTTCCCAATATCAAACTCCCTTCCATGCTCTATGCCACTACATATTGCCCTGTGGTAGTTGAACTAGAAGTATTGATTAGGGAATTATTTGTTGCTCATTTAAGAAGAACCTTTTTTGGTTGTGTTCTATGATTTTTGGCAATAATTTTGGTCTTGTTTTTAAAAACAGTGAATTTGCTAAATTAATCTATTGACAATGAAAAATGTGGGAAAGTACGTTGTCTTAATATAACTGTCACATTTACTGTCAATATAGCATAATCTCAATGTATTTGTCTTTTGTGACTGATACAACGTTGTTCACTTTGGGTCCGCAGGAAAAGGCACAACACTGATCTTACTACCTCTATGATGCACATATATGAAAAATATGTAGAATTAGGGTTTTTCAGTTTGTCTCACAACGGTACTCTTTTTCATCAGCTGCAGAAACATTTGCAGAGTTCTTCCGTGTCGTATGTCTCCAAAAAGTATCTGGACCCACGTTTCCAAATGAAGGCAGTGCTAATTCAAAGAGTTACACAAGAAGGGGGTAGAGTTAGAGCAGATTCCAAGTTTGGCATTTCTTTGGTAGGGACCATAGAAACACTGCTTTAGTTAAGCATGTCTTCCATTAAGTGGGTGGCAAATAAGGAAGGGTCATGCTTTTTAAAGGTTTAGTGTTGTTGAAATATAGTCCAGGGAGGCTAATTTAATTAGTAAAAATGAAATTCCAATATTACTCTCTTTGAGAATAAACTGTTTGTTAGAGCCCATCGTGCCAGGATAGGTTATTCCAGGTTGGTCCGGCCAATGCTTATTGTTTGCACAGACCAATGCCTGGACATGCAGGACTGGGAAAGGTCTGGGAAATGTCAGGGTCAGTTAATGGTATCAATGCCTTTGTCCTCCAGGAACTGCTTACACACCCTGACCACATATGGCGGGGCATTGTCTTGCACCAGGGTGCACATCAAAGGATATGCCTCCCCAGACCATTACTGACCCACCACCAAAACCGGTCATGCTGGATGATGTTGCAGGCAACATATCGTTCACCACGGCATCTCCAGACTCTTTCACAACTGTCACATGTGCTCAGTGGGAACCTGCTCTCATCTGTGGAAGGAAAGGGGCGCAAATGGCGGACCAGCCAATTCTGGCGTTCTCTAGGGAATGCCATTCGAGCTGCATGGTGCTGCTGGGTTGTGAGCACAGGTCCCGCTAGAGCAGGGGTCTTCAACTCTAACCCTACAGGGTCCGGAGCCTGCTGGTTTTCTGTTCTACCTCAACACTAATTGGACTCACCTGGTGTCTCAGGTCTAAATAAGTCTCAGAATAGAGAGTGTGGAGTGGATCTGGCTTCGAGGTCCAGAGTTGAATACCCCTGCACTAGAGGACGTTGGGCCCTCATGCCACCCTCATGGAGTCTGTTTCTGACAATTTGGTCAAACAAATCCACACCAGTAGCCTGCCAGAGGTCATTTTGTAGGGCTCTGACAGTGCCCCTCCTGTTCCTCCTCACACAAAGCAGCAGGTACCGGTCCTGCTGCTGTGTTGATGCCTTTCTACAGCCCTGTCCAGGTCTCCTTTTGTAATGGCCCATCTCCTGGTATCTCTTCCATGCTCTTGGCACTGTACGGGGAGACACAGTAAATGTAATGCCACATATGAATGTGTCATCCCAGTGGAGCTGGACTACCTGTGCGACATAAATGGGCGGCAGGTACTGCCTTATGCTAACAGTAATGACAAGGACACTGGCAAAATGCAAAACTGTAGAAGAATCGGGAAGTATAAGAAGAGAGCAATTGTCTGTGGCCACCACCTACAAAACCATTTCCTTTTTGGGGGTTGTCTTGCTGTTGCCTCTCCAGTGAACCTTTTACACCAAAAAAGGTGACATTGATTCAAAAAAATGTAAGGAAAGGACTGTTTTTTCCACTACTTTCAATCTACTGTATCTTTCTGTAGACAAATTCAGTATTCTATCAATTTAGTTCATCCCAACTTCTCATCAAAGACATTTCTATTCATCTATTCATGAGAACAAGATTATATGAGAGAAAATGTCACCCATATGGCTCTATGTTTAAACATACTGCAGTAAGGTGCTATTAGGGACGTTAGTCTGAATTACACAGTATTTACACAGTACAAGTACACATTGTCGTTAGTTGCGATGCTTTGCCAGATAAGATTGCAGTGTTTGATGAGTAAACATCTTGGCAACTGTTCAACTGTTGACCCCTAAAACATGTCAAGGAAACAAAGCCAGGGCACACCGAGACAACGTCTGAAGTTGCTGTGTGCAGTGTAACAGTGTTATTGTTCGGAGGAAGAACAGTGACACTCAGCAGGATCTGCCAAACATTAACATTTTTCCTGTCCCCCCAGGGACTACGGAACTGATCCGATTCTGCCTCCTCCAGCAATACATCACACAACCGTAAATGGGGCATTTTATCCTCACTATTCTGCTCTCACTGGATGTAAAATAGGCAGCGACAAGGCAACAGGATTGTTTAATTGTCACAGTAATAAATTGAGGCAGGTTGCAGATCTGTGTCCGTCCATACATTCGTAAGCTTATCTTATGCCACTGGTTCCATTCAGACAAAATGTCAGACAATTATATGGTTTCTTGACATAGAGCTTCAACATTTAGGAAAATAAAATAATACTGCGGTGAAGATAGTTTCAGGTTGGAGATTCGACAGACATTCGGCTCTTCAAATGTCAATAGCTCTTAAACAAAACGTTCAATTAATTAATTGTTTGTGTTACTTTGATGAAAAAACCTCTACAATGTTGCATAGTCCTTATTTAGCCATTTTTGCAACAATACAAAATATTTTGTGTCAAGGAATTTCAACAGCTCTGTATCTGTGCAGACAAAGTTTTGAGCTTCAAATTCTTGCCCCAATTTTTGAGCTTCAATAGCTTTTTCAGTGAGTAAGTCATGACTGAATAAAACATATATTCTAACTCAAGGGACGGTGGAGAATGATGCACACCTTTTTTTTTTTAAATGCATAAAAATATTTGCCAACATTATTGAGCTTCAATATCTTTTTCAGTGAATAACTCATGACTGAATAAAACATATATTCTGACTCAGGGAAAGGTGGAGAACGATGCACAGGTTTTGTTTAAAAAAAAATCGATACAAATTTTTGCCCCAATTTTTGAGCTTCAATAGCTTTTTCAGTGAGTAAGTCATGACTGAATAAAACATATATTCTAACTCAAGGGACGGTGGAGAATGATGCACACCTTTTTTTTTTTTAAATGCATAAAAATTTTTGCCAACATTTTTGAGCTTCAATAGCTTTTTCAGTGAATAACTCATGACTGAATAAAACATATATTCTGACTCAGGGAAAGGTGGAGAACGATGCACAGGTTTTGTTTAAAAAAAAAAAAGCATAACATTTTTTGCCAACATTTTTTAGCTTCAATAGCTTTTTCAGTGAATAATTCATGACTGAATAAAACATATATTCTGACTCAGGGGAAGGTGGAGAACGATGCACACTTTTTGTTTTTTCAAAAAATTGTATAAAAATCTTTGCCAAAATTTTTGAGCTTCAATTAGCGCTTTCAGTGAACAAGTCATGACTGAATAAAACATATATTCTGACTCGGGAGAAGGTGGAGAACGATGCACCCCTTTTTTTTTTTTAACTGTGTAAAAAATGTTGCCAAACTATTTGAGCTTCAATAGCTTTTTCAGTGACTAAGCCATGACTGAATAAAACATATATTCTGACTCAGGAGAAGGTGGAGAACAATGCACACTTTTTTTTTTTTTAAAGGCATAACATTTTTTGTAAAAATGTTTGCGTTTCAATAGCCTTTTCAGTGACTAAGCCATGACTGAATAAAACATATATTCTGAGTTGGGGGAAGGTGGAGAACGATGCACACCTTTTGTTTTTACAAAATAATTTTAAAAAATTGTATCATCAAGCCACTTTGGGGAGTTCTGAAATGTACAATCAAGATAACCAAATACACTTTTGAGGGTATTTAGACTTTTAAACAGGGGCCATTTCATTATTTTCTTTGTTGCCATGTTATGTTTCATGATTGTGGCATTCTGTTATGTAGGGGTGCAATGGATAAAAAAACTCACGGATCGAATCGTTCCTCGGATCAGAGTCACGGATCTTTGATTTTTCGGATCAGCAAAAAAATACAAGACAAATTAACATAAGATGTCTATTTGTTTATTAACAATATGGGGAAAAATATGAGAGAGAAATGTGATTATTATTGATTGTTGTTTAGGTACATTAAATCACATTAAGCCTTTTCTTTACAATAGGCTTTAATGAAGCAGAAAGGCTTAACGTCAGATAACGCCCATAATAATTTGGGTTAGTTGTTTTTATCATTTTCAGTGGTTATGATGTGCAATATGAGAGAGAAATGTGGTTAATATTGATCGTTGTTTAGGTAGGCTACATTAAATCACGTTAAGTCTTTTCCTAGTCATTAAGTGTTCATGACAAGATATGGCCATGAGAAATTTGGTGATGACTGACCATTGTTTAGGTACATTAAAACCCTGGTAAGCTTTTTCACGTTAAGCGTTTTAGTATGTCCCGTATGCGACGGAATGTCGTAACGTGGCTCAAACACTTTCAGCATGTGTTTAAAGTCCTCCTTTTGCACAACCGAATATGGCCTCATGTCTGCACCTATAAACACACCGATCGCATTTGTGATAGCTTTAGCACAGTCTGATTAATTGCTTAAATGCCACGGTGATAAGCGGTTGTTTTGCAGCTTTCGTTTTCACTCCTGTCAGTGAAACACCGGGGTGATGTCGCTTCAAATGCGTGGCCATGCTTGATGTGTTTCCACTGTCATATGGCTTTCTTGTGCCAGAGTGCCTACACACTTCATCATTATATTTAACAGGGAAGCCAAAATGCTCCCATACAGGAGATTTAAATGACGTGGGGCGTTCAAGCTGCCTGTTCCTCCGCTCGCCATGACCACGCTGTGAGCGGACTGAACATGCGCACAATTATTTTTGCAGAAATCAATCTGCAAATCACGTGTGTGCCGAACCGCAGATATTGATCAGAACGGGTCACGGATCAATGACGATCCGTTGCACCACTACTGTTATGACCTACAGTTAAAGTTGATCCTATTATAAATAACACAAACATTATTTTGACTTTCATTTTTTCTTTAAAAATGGTAAATCAATTACCAAAATCTCCAGAGGTATGCAACCTTTGGAGCACAACTGTAATCCCCAACAAAGTATTATTGGTTACATTGACACTACTTGCAGATGCACTGTAGTGTTTTATTTATAAGAAAACCTGAAAATTCACACACTAAAGATCATTACAAATAATTTGAGTAATAAGGTTTAGGCCAGCTGATCGAAAACTCATTATATTTTTTTGGTAAGCTACCTGAATAATAAATTAACCCTGGTGGGGGGTGTGCATGAGGTAAGGGGGAGGTGTGGGATGTAGGAAGGTTGGGCATTAGAAACATTTAAATGTTTTTTTTGCAAAGAGCAAATGAGACTCAATTTTTCAGAAGGTTTCTTGTTTCTTTCTTGTCACCCTGCCATACAGGCCAGCTTTGTATAAAGCTTGTGCAATTGATCACATACAGTATATAGACTGACCAATCTCAGCCATAAGGATTTGTAAGACCTTCAAATTTGGCCTCTTGGTAGCTTTCTTGAACAATGTCTTCCTGGCACAGTCATTCAGTTTGAAGGAACGGCCTGATGTAGGCAAGGTGTTGGTGGTGTTGAGAAGTAGCTTCTATATTATCATGTTTAAATACAGTTTGAACAGTTTAGAATGGTATTACCAGATGAGAGTGTTGTACAGCTATAGTTGAGGCCTGTTGGAAGATTCTAGGACATATAAGACAGACAGGGAGAAGATTCATGGTCAAGCCATGAGTACAGAAAGGGTTTGTTATGATAAAGATAAGACTTTCCTTTAGGAGATTAGACAAGGAAGCAAGGCCAAGCAAGTGAGTGAGGAAGAGAAAGAGCCCTTACAGTTCTTATATTATAACATCAGAATAAGCTGTAGCTTATGGTTTATGACTTATAGCTTATAACTCTGTTATATATTGGACTGCTTATAACTATATGACCTATTGTAGGTTAGACTGTAATTCCATCACAGGTCTAATACATGTGGATGCCATTCAGACTAATAGAACAGGACATTTTACTGACAGGACATTAGACGGATAAGGTTTACTGAGTTATTTGAATAACAACTAGCAAGGCCAGGTTGATTAGACGCTCGACAGAAGAAAAACATTTTTTTGGGAAAAAACTAAATGTTTTATTCAGTCATAACTTACTCACTGAAAAAGCTATTGAAGCTCAAACATTTAGGCAAATAAATGTATACATTTAAAAAAAATAAAAGTTGTGCATCGTTCTCCACCTTCCCCCGAGTCAGAATATATGTTTTATTCAGTCATGACTTACTCACTGAAAAAGCTATTGAAGCTCAAAAATTTGGGCAACAATTTGTATAACTTTTTTTGCAAAAATAAAAAATGTGCGTCGTTCTCCACCTTACCCTGAGTCAGAATATATGTTTTATTCAGTCATGACTTACTTACTGAAAAAGCTATTGAAGCTCAAAAACTTGGGGAAAAATTTGTATAATTTTTTTTGCAAAAATAAAAAAAATGTCAGGCGTTTTCCACCTTCCCCTGAGTCAGAATATATGTTTTATTCAGTCATGACTTACTCACTGAAAAAGCTATTGAAGCTAAAAAAAATTGGCAAAAATTTGTATGCATAAAAAAAAAGGTAGGCATCTTTCTCCACCTTCCCCCGAGTCAGAATATATGTTTTATTCAGTCATAACTTACTCACTGAAAAAGCTATTGAAGCTCAAACATTTAGGCAAATAAATGTATACATTTAAAAAAAAAAATGTTGTGCATCGTTCTCCACCTTCCCCCGAATCAGAATATATGTTTTATTCAGTCATGACTTACTCACTGAAAAAGCTATTGAAGCTCAAAAATTTGGGCAAAAATTTGTATGCATAAAAAAAACAAAGGTGTGCAAAAATAAAAAAATGTGTGTCGTTCTCCACCTTACCCTGAGTCAGATTATATGTTTTATTCAGTCTTGACTTACTCACTGAAAAATTAGTAATCAATGAATCTCAGATTGGCGCTATGTTGTAGTAATCAATGAATCTCTGTTTGGCGGTATGTTGTAGTAATCAATGAATCTCAGATTGGCGCTATGTTGTAGTAATCAGTGAATCTCATATTGGCGCTATGTTGTAGTAATCAATGAATCTCTGATTGGCGCTATGTTGTAGTAATCAATGAATCTCTGATTGGCGCTAGGTTGTAGTAATCAATTAATTTCTGATTGGCGCTATGTTGTAGTAATCAATTAATCTCAGGGATCACTGGACTAATTTTATGAAACGTGTCATGCTGAGACAGCGGGAACCTGGGACAATATCAATGTGACAATATGATTAGAGCATCTAGGAATATATCAATGTGACATTATGAAAAGACCATCTGGGTCTATATCTGACATCATGATAAAAGCATCTAAGACTACATCTGACATGTTGAGAGCATATGGGACTATATCTGACATTTCCTACAGTACTTGATAAGTGCATCTGGGACTATTTCCTACAATACATTATAAGTGCATCTGGGACTACATCTGACATGATAAGTGCATCTGGGACTATTTCCTACAGTACTTGATAAGTGCATCTGGGACTATATCTGACACAAGAACATCTTGGACTATTCCCTACAGTACATGATAACAGCATCTGGGACTATTTCCTACAGTACATGATAAGAGCATCTGGGACTATTTCCTACAGTACTTGATAAGAGCATCTGGGACTATTTCCTACAGTACTTGATAAGAGCATCTGGGACTATGTCCTACAGTAATTGATAAGAGCATTTTGGACTGTATCTGACATGATAAGAGCATCTGTGACTATTTCCTAGAGTACTTGATAAGAGCATCTGGGACTATTTCCTACAGTACTTGATAAGAGCATCTGGGACTATTTCCTACAGTAATTGATAAGAGCATTTTGGACTGTATCTGACATGATAAGAGCATCTGTGACTATTTCCTAGAGTACTTGATAAGAGCATCTGGGACTATTTCCTACAGTATTTGTCAAAGTCAAAGTTGTTTATTTATCATATGCATCGAATAACATACATCATCCTATGCAGAGAAATTCTTTTGACATGGCACGGCGATTCTATGCAGTGGGCTTAAAAACAAGAATTACAACAATATAAGAATTTTAAAATAATAATGACAATAGTAATAATAATAATAGAACGCTATGTACTGAGCAGTGGTCTGGAAAATGTACAAAAGTAGAAGTAGTAAATATTATAGATTTGGCATGGAAAATTGCTTTTAAAGGTGCATTTGAATTCTGCTACATCAGATGTAGAAAGCATAAAGTGACCAGTGAGTGTTAGTGCTCAACAGACGATTTGGCCTGTGGGAAGAAACTGTTTTTAAGTCTGGTGGTCCGTGCCTTGATGCTCCGGTAACGTCTACCAGACGGCAGCAGTGAGAAAAGTTCACGGCCTGGGTGGCTGTGGTCTTTGAGGATGTTCTTTGTTTTCCTAAGGCATCGCTTATGGTAGATGCCTTGCACGGAGGGGAGGCAGCAGCCAATGATGCGCTCCGCTGACTTCACCACCCTCTGAAGGGCCTTACGATCAGCAGCGGAGCAGCTGCCGTACCAGGCTGTAATGCAGCCTGAGA
>JACXGM010019339.1:6712-18557 GCA_016801145.1 Umbra pygmaea
ATCTGTCTAAAAGGTCCTGTCATCTGTCTAAATGATCCTGACATCCTGATCCTGGTCCGGTCATCTGTCTAAAAGATCCTGTCATCTGTCTAAAGGATCCTGTCATCTGTCTAAAAGATCCTGTCATCTGTCTAAAAGATCCTGTCATCCGTCTAAAAGGTCCTGTCATCTGTCTAAAAGATCCTGTCACCTGTCTAAAAGATCCTGTCACCTGTCTAAAAGATCCTGTCATCTGTCTAAAAGATCCTGTCATCCATCTAAAAGGTCCTGTCATCTGTCTAAAAGATCCTGTCATCTGTCTAAAAGATCATGTCATCCGTCTAAAAGATCCTGTCATCCGTCTAAAAGGTCCTTTCATCTGTCTAAAAGATCATGTCATCCGTCTAAAAGATCATGTAATCTGTCTAAAAGATCCTGTCATCTGTCTAAAAGATCCTGTCATCTGTCTAAAAGATCCTGTCATCTGTCTAAAGGATCCCGTCAACTGTCTAAAAGATCCTGTAATCTGTCTAAAAGGTCCTGTCATCTGTCTAAAGGATCCTGTCAACTGTCTAAAAGATCCTGTAATCTGTCTAAAAGGTCCTGGTCTGGTCATCTATCTAAAAGATCCTGTCATCTGTCTAAAGGATCCTGTCCACTGTCTAAAAGATCCTGTCATCGGTCTAAAAGATCCTGTCATCTGTCTAAAAGATCCTGTAATCTGTCTAAAAGGTCCTGTCATCTGTCTAAATGATCCTGACATCCTGATCCTGGTCCGGTCATCTGTCTAAAAGATCCTGTCATCTGTCTAAAGGATCCTGTCATCTGTCTAAAAGATCCTGTCATCTGTCTAAAAGATCCTGTAATCTGTCTAAAAGGTCCTGTCACCTGTCTAAATGATCCTGTCATCTGTCTAAAAGATCCTGTCATCTGTCTAAAGGATCCTGTCAACTGTCTAAAACTGGAAAAGGAGGCACTGGTCCTGGGGGGTAAGACAGTCGAGTTGGAACAGAAAGATACTACCAATTCAATAAATATGCCTGCACACACATACACACACACACACACACACACACACACACACACACACGCACACTTACCAGACGCAAATGTTGTGTACTAATGTGGAACATTAACATAAATATGTGATCAGCAGTAAAACAACACACTATCTCCAGTATAAAAAATAATTTTTCAGCATACCCTCAGTCTTGCGGCCAACACCTAAAATATCATAGTCAGCTGCTGCTGTTGCATACCCATTGATGCACATTAGTGATAGCAAAACGTTCAATGCATTTCAATGAGGGAGCATTTGATTTGTGAGGTTATCAGTAAGAGAATCTAAAAGAGGAGAAAGGCCTTAAAGAACAGTCAAAATAGAAATCATCTGTTAGATAAGATAGTGTTAGTTATCAACCAAACCTCTGGCCCAGAAAAGAGCATCCATGTGGTAGTCACAAAATCATTTAAAGTTCTTTTCAGTGTCTACATTTTGTTATGAATTGATAATAAAAAGTTAGATTACATTGATAACGACAGGGTACATACAAATTATTTCTTCACACTGCCTCTCTCTCTCTGTCTATGTTTGTGAGCAGACATGCTTGGCTCTGTCAAATGTACTATCAGGGCTACACTGGTATTACTTATGAGGCTGCCTTAATTCCAAATGCCATCAGAGTATATTTTTGGAGGTCATTTTCATTCACTCTGTCTCTGCAGTGAGTTGATCTGGGATATAGCCAGAGCGCCTTCTAGTGGACAGAAATTAGCTGAATTCATTTTCATTTGGATTTTTAAATGTTTGGCAAGAGGTTCTTTATGGGATTACTTTTGGGTCACAATGAATTGTAAAGGAATCTTAAGAAACTGCAAAAAAAATTGTAAATATTGAAAATAAATTTATAAAATTGTAAACAAATAAATCGCATATGAAATAATAAGCAATGCAAAAAAATGTATATATTGTAACATGCAAGGCAAATTTGCAATATTTGCAATATTGTTTCTGGCTTTGCGTTGTGACACAAATCTTGTAAATTTCGTGGTGGGTGAGTGGCGGGGTAAATGATCCACGCTTCTCTCCAGTCTAAATTTGTAGCTACGATAGAGTTTAGCTTAGGAAGCTGGTATGCGGTATAACGAGTTGATTAATGATTACGAACAGCCGTGCTGTGTTAAGTAGGTTATCTTACCATATATATATATATATATATACGACCTGGACTGGAGAGAAGCATGGATTATTGATAATCTGTTACCGGTGAACATCTTTGTGGTTTTGAATCCTGTCCAGGAACCACAAGATTTGTGACAAGTGAGTCCCACTAAGTGTAGTCTCTGTGTACTAGTCATTTGTATATTCAGCTAGCAGCGTTCCGTGCCGCTGGTAAGAGGACACAGGCTGAATATATCATATATTTGTACATCTCGTTAGCCGCGTACCCTGCAGTTCTTGTGTATACCTCCTGGATGAGTATTACTATTAAAAAAGACGACTACCAACAACAGCTACTGCCTTCGGTTTTCCTCTCTCTACACCACACCACCGTAAACCATGACAGTTACAATATGTTTATATTTTGCACTGCTTATTATTAGTTATTTGCGATCATATATTGTTGTTCACAATTTTATATTTAAATTTTCAATATTCACTTTGAAATTCCTTTGCAATTCCTTGTGAACCAAAAGTAATTCCATAGTTCTTCTGGGATTATATTTAACTATTGTTGGTTAAGACCATAGACTGTATATACAGTGGGTATAGAAAAGAATCACCCCCCTGTAAAATAATCACATTTTGTGGCTCTGCAGCTTGAAATGAAAAGGGACAGACACACTTTTTGTTTCATTCAGCTGTATGTATGTTTTCATTCAACTCATAACATCCAAGTGAAAGATATAATACCAACTTGTCAGAAAAAAACAGAATCACTGAGTTGGAAAAAGAATCACACCCTCCTAAAAATGACTTGTAAACCCAACCAGGTGTAGTTAATCACCTTCTCAATAGCACACAAAGCCAATTGTCTTTCAACTGTGATCAGCTGTGGTCATTTTGATTAGCTCAGCATGAAACAAGCTTTCCCTGAAGCATTTCAGTCCTTGTTAGTGCAACTGAAGTCAACAGTCAACTATGGGTGGCAAGGCATTGTCAAAAGATCTACAGAATAATTTTGTGGACAGGCACAAGTCAGGAGATGGATACAAAAACAATTCAAAGGCTTTATCAGTGCCTAGAAGCACAGTGAAGTCCATTATTAAGAAGTGGAAGGTATTTGGTACAACACAGACCCTCCCTGGGTCAGAACGTCGCTCCAAACTGGATGAAAGAGCCAGGAGGAAACTGGTCAGAGAGGCTACCAAGAGGCCTACAGCAACTCTAAAGCAGTTGCAGGAATCCATGACAAAGAGTGGTCATTGTGTGCATGTGACAACAATATCACGAATTCTCCACAAATGTGGCTTGTATGGGAGGGTTGTAAGAAAAAAGCCTCTCAAGAAAGGCCACATGCAGTCACGACTGAGCCTTACCAAAACGCACCTTGAAGATTCTAAGGCCACGTGGAAAAAGGTGTTATGGGCAGATGAGACTAAAATGGAAATGTATGGCCTCAACGCCAAGCGATATGTCTGGCGAAAATCCAATACAGCTCACCATCTAAATAACATCATTCCTACAGTGAAGCATGGAGGTGGTAATATCATGTTATGGAGTTGTATCTCTGCAGCAGGGACTGGAACACTTATCAGGATAGAAGGAAAAATGGATGAAGCAAAGTGTCAGATTCTTGAGGAAAACCTGCTGCTCTCTGCCAGAAAGTTGTCAATGGAAAGAAGATTTACCTTCCAACATGACAATGACCCAAAACACACAGCAAAACTAACCACACAGTGGTTGAAGGAGAAAAAGGTGAATGTCCTTGCATTGTCTAGCCAGAGCCCAGACTTAAACCCCATTGAAAATCTGTGGAAATACTTGAAGACAGCAGTCCACAAATGGTCACAATCAAATTTAACTGAACTTGAGCAGTTCTGCAAAGAAGAGTGGTCAAATATTGCAACATCTAGATGTGCAAAGTTAGTAGAGACATATCCCAACAGACTAAACGCTGTAATTAAAGCAAAAGGTAGTTCAACAAAATACTGAAACAAGGGGATGAAACAAGGGACCACAAAGTTTTTGAGCTTTATTGTGTCATCCCTGACTATTTATGTATTTTAATGTATGACACAGATTACTGTTTAATATTTTTATATTTAAGTGGTCAAATAAAATCAATCAATCAATCAATCAATCAATCCTTTTTCCAACTCAGTGTTTATTATTATTTTTTTAATAAACATACATACAGCTGAATGAAACAAAAACTGTGTCTGTCTTCATTTCAGGCTCCAGAGCAACATAATGTGATTATTTTACAGGGGGGTGATTCTTTTCTATACCCACTGTATTACTCGACGAAACATGTGTGACATCGAAATTCGAAGTCATCGAATTTGCCATTACAGGCGCAACCATCTTGGTTACGAATGTGATGATTTTAAACGAGAGGCGGTATCTGACTGTGAGGTTAGCTGAGAGTTGGCAACGCTGCTTACACTCTACGTTACGTTACACACCTTCACTGGCACAGTCAATGACAATCACATCATAGTCACTCCCTAAAACACCCCCTGCTTTATCGCCAATTTTAAAATAAATCAGACCATAATTCAAACATTTAATATCATTCTGTATTGCAGAAGACTTAAAACTAGAGATTGAGACCATAAACTCATTATGAAAATGTTTCCTGAGGTCAGGGCTGCCGACAGGAATCTGTGGGCCCAGGACAAACTTCACATTTAGGGTCCCCCGCTATAAAAATTTACTGTGCAAAAACAAAATTTGGGGCCCCCCTCAGGACTGGGCCCGGGACAACATTCACGGATGTCCCCCCGTCAGCTGCCCTGACTGAGGTAATAAATCAATTTAGAAGTGACTGACTTTCTCATAGACTTGTACAGAAACCGACCTCTTATGCAACCACACGTGTCGCCCCCAGCTGGAATTCAGATAGAATGCAGGTTTAAGGCACTTCCGCATTTGCTTCATTTTGCCAAACCGGATGCTAGCCCTGTGGTTAAGGCTGGTATTGCAGGACAAAATCACCATAGTAACAGCAATTTATTATTCAGTTTCTCAAAGAATACAGTAATACAATCTAAAATTAACACCAAAAAATAAAAATGATTTGTCTGGATCAAAATGAATTCATGAAATAGGGATAATAAGCTTGATTCTGCTTTGATGTTAGATACAGTAATATATAAGAAAGCTTTTTTGCACACCTCTTTTGTCGGGTATGTGCGTAGGAGGTGACCAATCGTAGTAGATCATAAACTTAATAGAAAAGGTCCCGCACACCGACCGTTATGCAAGTAATTATTTATTAGAAAAAATAATGTTTCGGTCTTATACCTTCATCAAGCAAGACTGAAATGTTGTATTTTCTAATAAATAATTGCTTGCGTAATGGTCAGTGTGCGGGACATTGTAAATATGCTAGGTTTTTGCGTTCATATACAGAAACTGTATTCTTGAATAGAATATTTTGCCTGGTCACTTGGAAACTTGAAAAATAAATAGTAAATATACATCTAGAAAATGGGTGAACATGCCTGTGCTATTCCAGGTTGACATGAGCTAACATGACAGACAGTACACTGATCCTCATGTATCATCTAACATGACAGAAAGTACACTGATTCTTGTGTATCATTCAGGATGACTAAAAGGTTCCAGGATGAAGGAGGAGAGAAGACCCCAGTGGTCACTGGTGAATTGATCACTATTAGCCAATCTCTCCTGACCCACCAGGGTCAAGCCATCAGGGATGACCTTCGACCCCTTGCCAGCCTGCTTAAAAAACAGCCGGTCAAAGCGCAGACGTGCAGGAAAGGCGATTTCCTTGTTGTCATTGGTAACACAGTCCCAAGTGTACCGGCAGTCCTCTGGTTGACCCAGGTACTCCCAAACGTCACAGATACCCTCAGGTAGACCACCCAGGTTCTTCACCTGACAACAGACAGAGTGGTTGAAGGGTTACACATGATGTACTTGTCACGGTCCACCCCCTCTCCCGCTCCTACCTCCCAGTCCCTGAGGTTGGTGTCTCCCCCAAAGATGACATTGTGGTCCTGGGGCTGCTCCATCATTTTGTCCCACAGTATCCTCAGCTGGTTCTGGCGCTCTGAGCCACCACTCTTCATGCTCTCCAAGTGGGAGGTCATCACACACAGTGAGTGGCCTAAGAAAACGATCTGGCCCACAATAAACACACAGCACAGAGACAATGGGTCAAAATAATTTTTTTAACAGAAAAAGTGGGCAGTGTTTTCAGGGGAGAAATACACATCGCCTGACTCAAATCCAATTTTTAGACATTCAATAAAAACAGTGAATCTTTCCTTTTAAGAATGCATTGATTCTGAGCAGACAAGGCCTGTTCCAGAATTAACATAGGACTTATTTTTTACATTACAGAGAGACGAGAAGAGAGGGCAGATTCCAATTAACTTGTTGTATGGACTTAGTTAAGCTTCTTTAAAAATGTAAAATCTGACATCTGATATTACAGAAGATAAAAGAAGGTAGAGAGAATGTTCTTACTTTAGCCATAAGTAGGTTCCTTCTCATATTTGTGGAAGGGTAATTCACTATAGATCCCTCTAGAAGTTGAACTCTGGACTTCCTTAGCAGTATGGCAGTGAAGTAGTTTCTGTCACTTCCTGTAAGGGACCAACACATAACACTGTAAATGCCTATATTATAGACAACAGATATGAAAATAATTTCCAAGAAAAAAGTGTGTTCCTCAACACAAATGGAGATTATTTAAATTTATAGCTCTGGAACAAAAATGAAGAGACCACTCCATATATTTCTTAAATTAACCCTATTGAACAACTCTTGAATGTGATCAAGAGGACGATGGATGTTCACAAGCCATCAACAAACAAATGCTGCTTGGATTTTTGTGCCCGAAGTGGCATATTGTCACGTAACATCAATGTGAAAGACTGGTGGAGAGCATGCCAAGACCCATGAAAGCCAATTATTATTATTATTCCACCAAATATTGATATCTGAACTCTTCCTAAGTTAACACATTATTAGTGTTTTTTTAAATGTACATTAACTGATTGTCTTTGCTTTTGCTTATTCGGTGATGAGGAACTGAGCCATAGGGTGGGTTGGATCCATCCGGTGGCCAAACTGGACAATACCCTGCTATTCATTGCCCTAGTGCATGGGTATTCAACTCTGGACCTCGAAGCCAGATCCACTCCACTTTTTCATTGCGGCCCTCTAATCTGAGACTTATTTAGACCTGGGACACCTATATAGACCTGGGTCACCAGGTAAGTCCAATTAATGTTTAGGTGGAACAGAAAACCAGCAGGCTCTTGACCCCGTAGTGTTAGAGTTGAAGACCCCTGCACTAGTGTGTCTGTTTGTGATTGTCCATGTGTATGCTCCTCATTATCATCAACTAAATCTTGTTATCCAATTAAGTGTGTGTGCATTTATGTTTGTCTTTTTGTGTCATTAACGTATTGAGCAGCCAATTCTAATCGTTAGGGATGCGTAGTTTTGCCTTCACCTCGTTATGTGTTGTAACATATCTCCTAACTAAGAATATTGTTTGATTTTCTTGTTACCATTCCTGCTGATGCCACGGACTGCATTGTAGGTACTTGGTATTTAAGTTTTGTAAATCATTTAATTTTACCTAAATTTATACCCATCATTAGTACAACCAGTAAAACCATACTATAGATCAGAGCTGTATATACCTATAAAGTAATTTGGTTTTTAACAGAAAAGTTGTATATTACATATGTTGCTTTTTTACAAAATAAAAATAATTATCTCTACCATTGTTTTGTTTATATAAATTAATGTTTAGAAATCTACACATTGCTCTTTCCTGCTAAAACACTAATGTAGTAGACAAAAAATAAACATTTACCACTAGATTTGAGTTACAATAATATCTAGGGTGCTGTAACAATCACCTCAGCCTGAGTTGGTTGGTTCCAGAATCAGGCACCAACCTCTGGACATTTCTGACATTTTGCTCACCCAGGAATCCATCTACCCATCTTTATGCACACACACCTGTCTTACATTACATCGTTATCCCCGTTCACTGATTTCATGTTTGCTAATTACTGTCCCCAATTACAGGTGCATCTAAAAATAAAAATAATATTGTGAAAAGTTATTTTTTGAAATGTAGGACATAATTATCAAGATTGAAACAAGAGAAGGCTTGTACACACTCCTGCTTCGTTCTCCTCACTTACCCAGACAAAACTTTACAAGTGCCTAAGACATTTGTACATTACTGTTTTCCCTAATATTACTCTGACTAGTAAGTATGCTAAGTCCAGTACTAAGAGGTTTATCCTCAAAATTACCTGACAACACGTGATATGGCTTCAAAACCTGTTGTAAAACTTGATATACTGGGAATATAACCTCTTGCAGTAGTACAATGTCAGGATGATACCTTTAACAGAGTAAGAACATAAGAAATCAACACATTAGTACTAACAAAATGCCTCAGACAAATTCTAATGAAACTTGAAAAATTAACAGTGTTGTTATGTAACATGCAGTTGAACCAGGCCAGCGCCACGAGGGGCTAGATGGGGCTAAGCATGCTCAGTTGTATTTTCTGCCCCCCTAATTTCAGTTTTAAAAACCTTATAGAAATATTGCAAAAGCCCAGAAAATATTGGCCGTATGAGTAGAGAGGACAGTAATGAAACATCTTCTTTGAAGTTGTCCCTCTAAAATATTTTACGCTTGTTATTTCACATTCACAATCATAGCGCTGTCTTCTGCACAGTCAATCTTCAGTAAGCACAAACGAAGCATGCTACACCTGAGCAAAGCTCACCTGATCCAACTGGCGTTTGAAGGGGTTCTTACTTACCAAAAGACTTCGGGGAGGATTGCTTTTTCAAGACGTTAAACAAACAAACAAGGAGGCTGCAAGTCTATTGATGCGATTGGCAATTAGGCTATTTACTATAGTTGTGAGATAAATGTCTAGTAGCTGCCATCAGAGTCAGTCGTACAGTTTAAGTAATTTAATAATGTTGAGTTAAATATGACAATTATTTACATACTCTGGCATGTTTTTGACAGCATGGATGCACAAGATAAATGCTTGTAAACAAAGAATGGCTTGTGTTCGTAATTTTGCATGGAGACAAAATGTAATGTGGCAACCCTGTGTTTTGTACAGCTCAGCAGACGCTACAGTATTATTCGATTTTTCCTTACTGCTTTTATTTTCTTTTCCCCTCACATGTGGAATGACTTACAATGTACTTTTAAGTTGGTGGAACTGGTTCCTTTAGAGCATTTGAAACATTTACTGGGTGAAAATTCTTTTTAGATGATTCTTTTTAGATGATTGTGTTGCTCTCTGCTGCTTTTATTTATTTAAAAGAAATGTAAATGTATTATTTTATTGTTTATTATTTTCTTGCTGTACATTGTAATTTACTGTGTTCAACCCAGGTCATTGCTGCAAATGAGAAAATGTTCTCAGATAAAAAACCTGGTAAAAAACAAAGGATACACAGTTGTAATCAAATTAATTCAACCCCCATTGGAACGGTGGTTACACTACCTAGACGAGGCAGGAAAAGGTGCAACTGCAACCAGATTTCTGTGACAGCAGGTTGTGAAAAACCCTTGAGTGACTGCAAAAGACCTGCAGCAAGACTTGGTGGCAAGAGGCACTGAGGATTTTCATGAGCACAGTAAGGCACATACTAATTGCAGAAGGTTTCCATGCCAGAACTCCAAGACGTACACCACTACTTACCCAAAGGCACAAGAAAGGTCAGATCCTATATTCTCCTTATAATAAAGCCACAGAGGTTTTGGAATTCTGTTCTGTGGAGCGGTGAAACAAAACTGTAACTTTTCAGCACGATGGATCAGTGGTATGTCTGGAGAAAGAAGAATGAAGCATATGCTGAAAAGAACAGTCTGCCCACAGTCAAGCATGGTGGTGGCTCGGTGATGATCTGGGGCTGCAGCGTGTAGAAGGCAAGGTGGAGTAACTGAAGTATCAAGAAATCCTAGAAGAAAACGTCATGCCATCTGTGAGGAAGCTGAAGCTTGGGCGTCATTGGACCTTCTAACAGGACAATGATCCTAAGCATTTCTAAAATTCCATCAAGGCTTGATTGCAGATGAAGTCCTGGAAGATTCTACATTGGCCATCACAGTCACCTGACTTGAACCCCATAGAAAATATCTGGTAGGTTTTGAAGACTGCGGTTGCAGCACGCAAACACAAGAATATTACTGAACTGGAGGTCATTGCTCATTAGGAACGCTGCCAGAGGCTGGTGTCTGTCTACGCATCTCGTTTAAAGCAGGTCATAACAGCAAAAGGGTGCTCTACTAAGTACTGAAGATGGTTGCCATAAACAGGTTGAATAATTTTGATAACTGCATTATCAGATGCATTTGCAGTTGAATTTGGGGAAACCACTTGAAGCATTTTCAATTGCTTTTGTTTGACTTGTTAATTGCAAACAGCTGAAAGCCTGTACATTTTACCAATAAAACTGAATTGCAATGGGGTGGAATATTTTTGATTACAACTGTGTATAAACAGTATATATATACAGTGCCTTGCAAAAGTATTCGGCCCCCTTGAACTTTTCGACCTTTTGCCACATTTCAGGCTTCAAACATAAAGAAATAAAACTGTAATTTTTTGTGAAGAAGCAACAACAATTGGGACAAAATCATGAAGTGGAACAAAATTTATTGGATATTTCAAACTTTTTTAACAAATAAAAAACTGACAAATTGGGCGAGCCAAATTATTCAGCCCCTTTACTTTCAGTGCAGCAAACTCTCTCCAGAAGTTCAGTGAGCATCTCTGAATGATCCAATGTTGACCTAAATGACTAATGATGATAAATAGAATCCACCTGTGTGTAATCAAGTCTCTGTATAAATGCACCTGCTCTGTGATAGTCTCAGTGGTCCGTTGAAAGCACAGAGAGCATCATGAAGAACAAGGAACTCACCATGCAGGTCCGAGATACTGTTGTGGAGAAGTTTAAAGACGGATTTGGATACAGAAAGATTTCCCAAGCTTTAAACATCCCAAGGAGCACTGTGCAAGCGATAATATTGAAATGGAAGGAGTATCAGACCACTGCAAATCTACCAAGACCCGGCCGTCCCTCTAAACTTTCAGCTCATACAAGGAGAAAACTGATCAGAGGTGCAGCCAAGAGGCCCATGATAACTCTGGATGAACTGCAGAGATCTACAGCTGAGGAGGGCGAGTCTGTCCATAGGACAACAATTAGTCATATACTGCACAAATCTGGCCTTTATGGAAGAGTGGCAAGAAGAAAGCCATTTCTGAAAGATATCCATAAAAAGTGTCTTTTAAAGTTTGCCACAAGCCACCGGGGAGACACACCAAACATGTGGAAGAAGGTGCTCTGGTCAGACCAAAATCAAACTTTTTGGCAACAATGCAAAACGTTATGTTTGGCGTAAAACCAACACAGCTCATCACAATGAACACACAATCCCCACTGTCAAACATGGTAGTGGCTGCATCATGGTTTGGGCCTGCTTTTCTTCAGCAGGGACAGGGAAGATGGCTAAAATTGATGGGAAGATGGATGGAGCCAAATACAGGACCATTCTGGAAGAAAACCTGATGGAGTCTGCAAAAGACCTGAGACTGGGATGGAGATTTGTCTTCCAACAAGACAATGATCCAAAACATAAAGCAAAATCTACAATGGAATG
>JACXGM010019340.1:0-18456 GCA_016801145.1 Umbra pygmaea
ACACACACACACACACACACACACACACACACACACACACACACACACACACACACACACACTCTCTCTCTCTCTCTTTACAAGTTAATTAACAAGGTTATGAAATAAGTAAGTGTAGTTATTTGTTTATTTAGCAAACTCTCAACAAACCTGTAGAAAAAGACATATACAACACACCTAACGGTATACAACCCTTGTCCCTTAAAAGCCACTCTGTAAGATGTGCATACCATCAAAGAGTAGGCTCCAAACAAAAACGTAAACAGAGAAAAATGCATCTGATCACATTTCCACATGCAAATATCATTTGATTCTAAACAAATCAGTTGTGCTGAAGGAATGATATTCCATACAAGCAAAATTACATTAAATATTTCTCGAAGCTATACAATATTTGTTTACAAAGGCTACTATGTTACCAAAACCCTAAACAATGCAGTAATATGCCCTAATTAGTAATATGGTTCTTATGATAAGACACCAGTACATCTCTTACTAATCCCTATTTAACCTATACTTTATGCAATATTGGTCAAAATATTAAAAGTCACCTTTAAAAGTTGTGTGTGTGTCTGTGTGTTTGTCGGTTTCTGTCAATGTATTTGTTTGTTGTCATGTAGTGTACACAGTATCTGGGATATAATGACTGTGCAGCAGCATGCGGTAGATTACTACATCGCTAACCCCCGCGATCAAACTATATCACTAGGCTGCACTACTGTATGCAATGTGGGTGAGTGTGGTCAGGGACTGAAGGCTCTGGAAGATTCGTCATAGTCAGACATACATTTAGGATGAATTGATTTGGCGTTGTAGTAATCCACCACCTGATTGGGCACCTCTGCTAACACGCTCTTAGCTAGCGCAGCCGGAGACGCCTGAGGAGACACACAAAAGGTTGCACACACAGGATGTTAGACATGCTTACGCATACACATGCACACACTCTTGCGAGTGCACTCCTCAAAGATATTGTTGCCATGGTGCTGGAATAGTCTAGGGGCTATTGTGCGGTTGTACATTTTTAATTAACGTTTTTGTTTTTGCTATAGGCATGGTGGGATTGAGTGCAATTTTGTTCTTCCTCAAATGTTTCACCATCATCATTAATTTCTGCTTAACATCATGCAAGCAATATGCCTATCCCTCTACCAATAGTTTGAGTCAAAATAAAAGAAAATGTCTTTTTAAAGAGTCTGAAGTTGATATTTGGATCCTCTTTTTCCAGGAATTGGCTTCCAAGCTGCATACTTCTGGACTGATGTGCCCACGTGACTTTAGTCTATGATACAGGTGGTTGATAACACACACATCTAGCCTAGTAAAGCCTACTGAGACGCACTACTGTACTTCAAAGACAGCAAGGCTTAGCCCTGATGACCTGTTCTGGACCAGTAGAAAACCCCATGGATTTTACCCACCTTCAATTCAGCTCTTAAACACCTCTGATTTAGCCTTCATTATCGCCAAGATCTTCCATTAACTACTTGTTTTTGCAGTAAATATTTTCAACCGTATATACTGGAAATTATTTAAGATATTAATAAAATAAACCTTTAAAAATAAAATAATAAGAATGAATAATAATTATTAATAAAGACCATGATTTAAACTACAGTATACAGTAAATTACACCAATCCATTACTCTGCCTCCCTCGTAACTTATTACCAGGTTTCTCAAGGCCTTTGTCTTTCTGATCCTCTTTGAATGGAAACTACAGAGCATAAAATCACCTTTCTTCAAGCGCCTCTCTGCTCTATTCTGTCTCCCTCTATCCGTTCTGCTGTGACGTAATTCTTTGATTTCTCCGCTTGTCAGAATTTGAATACACCATGACCCACACATTCAACACACACACACACGTGTATACACAAACATACACACAAGTATGCACAAACACAACCACTCGGGAAATAGCCAACGGATAAATTGGTTTTGACCAGCGATGCTACATAACGTCACTGTTGGTTATTCATACAAGAGCACTTATCCACACACGTGTACACACACACACAAACTTACGTGCTTGAAGTCTTTGAAGGGAACAAACTGAACAATGTCTCTTAGAACAGGTTCTCCTTTTGGCGACCTTGAAAAACATTATGATTTTATTATTATTAATCACCACATTAACACCATAAGTGTTGTTATTAGACAGACAATTAAAAAGACATGAATAACTGACATACCTAAGTATTCCATCGTCTCCGTCCAGCATTTGCATGTCACTGAAGTCAGCGTTTCCGACTCCTACGATAATAACTGACATTGGCAGGTGGGACGCATGGACTATGGCCTCTCTAGTGTCAGCCATGTCCGTTATCACTCCGTCCGTTAGAATTAACAGAATGAAATACTCCTAGAGAGAGAGTGAGGAAGAAAGCCAGAGGGAGAGTAGGACAGAGTGGGAGGAATTGGTTTTAAAGATAGTGTTGTTAGCCAACAGGTTTTTAACTAAATATTGTGCCAGCTGATCATTTAAACGAGTAACACTCCAATGATAAATAGACAAAAATTGAACAAATTCACTGAATATAGCAGATTTTCAAGTATGATGTCATGATTTATTAGTATGGGCCTGTTTTTACACATAAACAAAAACATCTGATTAGACAAAGTGGATACAGTGAATAATGAACAAACAGCATGATGGTGAGAATTCAGACAGATATACAGCTCTGGAAAAAATGTATAGACCACTCCAAAATCTTCTTATATTTTTCAAAAATGTTTAAAGTTATTTTTCCAGATCTGTATAACAGACATGGCTATACAGAAAACATAAATGAAAACTGTTACTCTATATACCCTTCATACAATTGTTTTTTAAACAACTACATTTAACACCTTTTCTTTGAATGTAGTTTACTATTTTGTTTTGACTGAGAAGAAATACTCAACATTTCAACATGATGATGACGATGAAACAATGCTGATGAATTGCACAGAACATTCCTACATACAGCTCCTGTCATACTCACCAGTATCAATGTTCCACAAAGAGAAATTGTAAAACCTTTTCGATTAGGGAACTAGGGTCAGCAGAGGGTGTTTGCATTCTTAAACAAGCCTTTAGTATATCAGGCAGGGGTATGGGGAACAAAAATATAAGTCCTCTAAGATCTAATCATAATTCTTCGTTTGTCACAGACACTAACCAAAATCCAGGTTTCATGTGAATGTTTGTGGGTTGTTTTGGAGGTGATTTTGTCAGCATTTTTTTTATTGCCTAACACCTCCCAAAATGTTTACTACAACACCCCCACTCTCTCAAATGTAGCCAGCTGTTTCCCTGGGTGGTGTTTGTAAAGTTTATAAATCAATATTTTTGACAGGTCACTGATCTCCCTCACCATGGCTTCCTTGGTGTGCATCTCCTCTGAAGCAGAAGAGGCTACTTTCTGGATGATGGGAGCGATGTTAGTCGGCCCATAAAGCTGGATCTTAGGAAGGCAACTCTGATACGCTTCTACTACACCCTGGATACCTGTAGCATACCCAGAGACAAACATAAACAAATAACCAAAATGTCACCCTCTTCAGTGGCATAATAGCTATATCAACTCTTACTGTTCGACTGATCAGAGATGCAAAGCCCTGTTTTGTAGATAACACATAGTCGCCGTATTTAGGATTTAGTCTTGCACACCAACACCTCGACATGCATGCGCGCTACGATGTCAAGTGTGGCTCATTTCACACATACAGATGAGTGTTTTCTAGGCTCGGCTAAAAATAACATCTCCCACCCATATCAACCCAGCTGTTTACTGCATGTGTGTGTTTTAGAGGTGTGACAGTCATATTGCTCACCGGAACATTCCGGATTGTCTTCATCGAAGTTCACTGCGAAATCGTGTGAGACCTGGGAATATTTAAGAGGGGAATTAACGCATAGAAACATACAAACACCTCACAACATAGTGTGATGATTTCTAGCCTAGTGACAACATGCCTCAGACGTCCCCAGAGCCGCACTGATTGAATAACTCTAACCTTGAAGTCAGGTGGGATCTGAGCTCCAAACCCAAACACTGGAAACATCTTATCACTGGAGAGACGAAGAGAGATTAGAGAGGTTTACTAATTACTGATATGATGCAATGCAATGCAATGCAAGTTGCATAGAAATGGAGTATATAGAAAGGCCATTCCAATTCAAATCAATGTAGCAGAATGTTCAGAGCGGCAGCCATTTTTATGTATACCATTCCATTGCAAAGATCTAGTGGCCTACCTCCGCATTTAACCATTTCGGGTGTTGTCACCATGACAACTAACGACAATCGCCATTTTGTTGTGTACCTAATCGAATGACCACGCCAAGCAGTGCAATGGCCTTTCTATTCATTCTATTTCTATGGCTATATTTTATCATCTAGAGCACATCACAGCTCACTGAATATTTTATTGAGTAGATAATAGACAAGTTACCTGTCATAATCTTGACATATTTCGCCCACAGCTACAAGGGCTTTCAGGTATTCGTTGGGCTGATATGGATGTATGTAGTGCAGGGAACAACTGTTTCTTGGGTCCCCGTTGGATGCCGTGAAGTCTATAGCCACCTAGGTGACGCACACATACAGTATAACAATTATATGTCAACTGAGTCAAGTTGTTTATCGTCTGGCATAAAGCTTCATTTCGTTTACTCAGATCCTGCTACTACAAGATCCAGCACATGTGATGGTTTGGACTTTTGTGTTCTAGCACCAGGTCCATTATGTCTCTTCATGAAAATATTCTGTACAGTTGAAATTAACTGGTCAGCTTAAAAACAAAGTTTCCTCCTCATTAATTATGCTGCGTCTTGAAAAAAAACATTAACACATCGATGTTCAGCCCACAGCCAGTTTCAGAGCTGCAATAATTTATTCAGTTTGGTCCAATTGTGTCTTGGGTTTACAACGTTGAAGCAATGTTTTGAGATAAGCGGGCGGTTGTGGTTGTGATGTAATCTGATCTTTTGTCCTCTATTTGTTCTGATATGCCTACTGATTCTGACATATCCGCAGAATTGTCCGTTATTTGAAATCACAAATAATTTCTGTGAAGTGCATATTGTTTGTGTGTTTTCAGCTCTACCTTGTGCCTTGTAATTTCAGTCAGCAACTAGTTAGGATCTTCACTCACCTAGTTGTGTAGGTATTCATTGGACACCAAAAATGAAAACAAAAAACCAGCAGACATTACAATCCTACACCCAATATTAAAATGTAGACTAAACAAATCAATGTAGAGGTTCAATAACCTGTTAAAAAAATGTTGGTTGCGGATTACATTTAGCCTATTTAAATATCATGCAATTAGGTTAAACCCAAAAATCAAACAGCAGTTAGTTCACTGCTGAGGTCAGCAACTAAAATTTTCAGTTCACAGTATTTCAATACTGCAAGCAGAAATGTGTGGAAGGCAAGGCTGCTGTTGAATAGGGACTTTAATCTGTGTGATGAGGGGCCTGGACGCCCCAAGGGCGATGCTAATTGGATGGGGAGCCAGGAGGCAACAACAGGGATTTCCTGATTGCTCTTGCAGTTCTGATTTCTCACCATGGTTCAACGGTTTCCTACAACACTCCTAGAGGCACAGCTAACTGAAGTGGTCATGAGATTGAGTGTGCCCTTGCACCCACTTTACTTCCTATTTGGAAGCAGTGTTTCAAGAAGCCGAATGACTTAATGTGAATTCCTATGAGGAAAGCTTGCTGTGATCTTGAACTCTCGTGAATCTGTTGGGAATGAGACGGTGCTGTCGGCGCAATAGGAAATTATATGGGGATAGGAGAAAATGGTTTAAAGAAAAAGAAAATAATCATGAACAAGTCTTACGCAGTGTTCCTTTTCCAATCCTAAAACGTTACCTCAATCTATTACTTCCGCAAAATATTCCCTGTTTGTTATGAAGTACTCTTATCTTTCCAAAGAATAAAGATCAGGATTTGATACAAATTGTGCAGCTTTTGAACACCACCTACACCCCCGTTCACTGGATGTACTGAACGTTACGGCACACTAATTTGAGTGTCTCCGATTTCTGTACACCATGCTACCGTATGCCTAGTCTATGAGTCAAGGTTGCATAGTCACCACTATTTCTGCTCGTGCGCACGTTTTTTTCCAGCTGTTACAACATGGTAGCCACGGGACCAAACCAGGGAGGCAAAGTTGTGAGTTGCATTTCAAATCTCTACCGTTAAAGCTTTAACAAAAAATACTTTTGGATCCGTTAGAGTTAATTGTAACTATGGAAGTCTTTACAGCTTTGGTCCAAAACAGAAACCTATAAAAGGGCTGTAATCCTTGCAGGAATGATTGAGAGGCAGTCATCTGGATACCCTGACCTCGATACAATAGTGGCATCTGGCAAGTGGAAATAGCTTATCAACATAATTGATAAACCCTCAAATTGAATTAAGAGAAGATGTGACAATAATTATTATTCAGTCTAGCAAGCTGGAGTAGGAAAAGGCGTTAAGCCAAGACATGACATCAAACAAATCTAAGCAGCCCAACAGTTAACATGGTCTTATAAAGTTACTTTTAATCTATCCTGCAGGTGTTCTCCAAAATGGTGTGTTTTAATGAGTTTGTCCATCAGTTTGGTTTAAATAGTGAATAACGTGTTTTTCTATCTTCAATTTCCAGGTGGATATTATTAATCTGAGCTGACAGCCTGCTTTTTGGATGATTGTTAGATTTTGGAAAGCAAACTAAAATATTTTTTTCAGAAAGTACCTACTGGATTTCCAGCTGTGTTTGGCGAGAATTTCAAGCATCATCTGATAATATATGACACAAAAAGACTAGTCCTGTGTAACTGCATTTGTTTATGTCAGTTATTGATGCTGTAAGGATTTTAATACAGTATGCTATCGAAATCCTGGACTGTATTACCCAACCTTTTCCGGATCCCTCCACTTTTCATGAACGGTTGCTCTATGGTGCGCACTTTTCCGGTCAATAATTTCTGTGGCTAGTCACTGTTTCACAGAGAGTGAGGAGAAGGTTCTCCGCAGACCATTGAACATGATGTGAACCCTGGCATGGCAGAGAAGACTAAATAATCAAAAATGTGTATGGAGGCGACAGAAGGATGTAATTACCAAGAAACTGGGTATGAAAGTCGTGGGGAGCGAGCCTGTCCTTGTGATTCAAGCCCATTACTCATAGATTATTAAGTCTGGAGCTGCCCCACAGGTCGTTAGCCATTAGCATTTGATATTCAGGTTGCTTGCCACGGTAACCACTCTGTACTTTTTTTAGTCTTCTCAATGATAAGTCATTTTTTCATTAATAGATTTCTTCTATTCATGTGTTTTGGTACCGCAGGGCCTCCCAGGTCATCCCCCGTAGGGCTCACTTTCCGACACCTCCTAATTTGCAAATTAAGCGCTAATCTGGATCTACCACACACATGCATAGACCATAGATAACCGTCGTGCATACACACACACACACACACACACACAAACACACACACACAGGCCATAGATAAACATCACACAAACACACACACACCTACATGCACGCAACCACACATATACACCCCAATTTTAACCATCACCCACATTCACTTACTGTGAACTGGATCTGACAGCCTCCCATGATGTAATCCAGGAAAGAATACATCTTTATGACCTGTCATGAGAAAGAACGCATTTAGAGATGGCCTCTCCAATTGTTTGTGTGTAAGTGAATGGTGTGAACACTAGTGCAGCACTACTCATAAATACCAGACGCATTCTCATGGCAAGACGTGGGTAACCGTACGCAGTGGAAATTTTGCCGCATTATGTAGGCAGACTTACGATATGGCCAGTCAAAATGTGAGGTTTTTTACTTATTGAATCTCCATTCTACCGGAACACTTCCAAGAAGTCGCTTACAATTTAAAGTACTTGGGAAACATTTAGTTTAGGGATAACATGCTCGGTTATTGTAGTTAAGGTAAGGTGAGGTTAAGGTTAGGGTAAGGTTAAGGTTAAGGTAAACTGACTTTTCTTAAAAACAAGGCATACGTTTTCCTGCCTCCGGAAACGTCAAATGTGGATGTATGTACAATTTTATACGTATCGCCATGAGAACAGCCTGAAATAGCGGGTTAACTCTTGTCTTGGTAACACCTTTATGAGTGAATTATATCTCTAAAAACTACATATATAATATTGTGTTGAAGATAAAGAGAAACAAAAAAAGAGATAATGGGGGAGTTACCTTACAATGGTTGAGGACAACAACACCAGAGTTTCGGTAATTCTTCTTCTTCATCAGGTACTTAGGGTTTATGCAGTCCCATTGTAACTATGTACACACAAAAATGCTAATTGGTAAATAATGTGATTTTAGCCATTACAAATGATAGCCACAGCATTTATGGTTGATTTGAGGGAAGGGTTATGGATGTGTTATGGATGGGTTAGGTTTGGGTAAGGCTTAGGAAAGGAATAAGGGTTGGATTTTGTTTAAGGGTTAGGTTTTATTGTTAGCATTAAGGGTTGGATTAGGTTTAAGGGTTAGCATTTAGGGCCAGTTTACATCTAAGGGTTATGTATTATGGTTGGGTTAGATTTTAAGGTGTGGTCAGGGGTAATGTTGGGTAAGGGTTATGTTTGGGTTAGGTTTTAGTGTTGGTAGCGCGAGGGTGGTCTGTTGTGAGGTTTCACTCATTAACAATAAACCTATCCAAACACAACCCTTACCCAACCATACCCCCGATCCCACCTTAAAATCTTTTGAACACAGGTTAGAGTTTAGGTTTGGGTTTAATGTTATGGTTAGGTTTTAGGGTTGGGTTTAATGTTAAAGTTGGATTTTAGGGCTGGGTAAAATGTTATGGTTAGGTTTTAGGGTTAGGGTTAAGGTTATGGTTAGGTTTTAGGGTTGGGTTAAGGTTATGGTTAGGTTTTAGGGTTGGGTTGAGGTTATGGTTAGGTTTTAGGGTTGGGTTGAGGTTATGGTTGGGGTAGGGTTGGGCTGAGGTTATGGTTAGGTTTTAGGGTTGGGTTGAGGTTATGGTTGGGTAGAGGTTATGGTTAGGTTTTAGGGTTGGGTTAAGGTTATGGTTAGGTTTTAGGGTTGGGTTAAGGTTATGGTTAGGTTTTAGGGTTGGGTTGAGGTTATGGTTGGGGTAGGGTTTACCTGTCTGCCATCCAGGTCTGTTCGGATTTCCTTAAAGGTGGTCTGGAACTCTCCAATGAAGTCGTGCTTCCCATTAGAGTCCCAATCATACACTGTGCACTGAAACACACACACAAATGCCATGCTAAATGATTGATATCTGATGTCAGTGAGGGGGCCGTGAAATATTAATGTGGAGATGCTGAGAGACTCAGCTGTAGAGTTTGTGTTTGAGAGTAGTTTTTGTGTAGTTTGTGTGTAGTTTGTGTTTGTGTGTACACTTCGGGGTGGAGAATGGCCATTAGTGATGGTCAAGAGCTCACTGGTCATCATATAGGACACCAGGTATCGAAATCAACACATTTAAAAACAGAGTCAACATCTGAGCTCACTGGTCGTCATATAGGACACCAGGTATCTAAATCAACACATTTAAAAACAGAGTCAACATCTTAGCTCACTGGTCGTCATATAGGACACCAGGTATCGAAATCAACACATTTAAAAAACAGAGTCAACATCTGAGCTCACTGGTCGTCATATAGGACACCAGGTATCTAAATCAACACATTTAAAAACAGAGTCAACATCTGAGCTCACTGGTCGTCATATAGGACACCAGATATCAAAATCAACACATTTAAAAAACAGAGTCAACATCTGTCATGTGTACTTTCTTCAGTTTGTACTATACTGATCACTGCCTCAGACCTAAAAGATTAGTCAGTGTAACTATTTAATGAACATTTACTGAAAATCATAACAGAATGGTGTAAGGACATATCTCAACAATGTTGAATGGTGTTTCAGACATAATCAACAATGTACTGTAATTCACACCTAACAGAATGGTGTTTCAGACATATCAAAATCCAGAACTATAATTTACAAATAACATAATACCAACGATTTATATTGCTGTGCGTTTTAAAACAATAATTGGAATTCAAAGAACAAAGTCAGTTCACTTTGTTCTACTGAGAGAGACTTTAAGCACGCAACTGTGTGTATCCCGCTGACAGGGCTGACATGAGCTACGCGGCTTTAAGAACCTGGTGAATAATTAATCAGCTAATGATTATTCATGAAGAAAATAACGTTTAGAAGCTCTCTAAGGTCACATAGTGCCCCCCCCCCCATACACACAGAGTCTTCCTATCTATCATGAGCATCTCTACGGTAAACTGCGTGTCTAGATAACATAAGCATGTGATTTTTTTACAAACTTTTAAAAAACAGTGTGGTCACTGTGACGCTAGGCTACGCTGGCTAGGATTTATACAGTGTATGGAGGAGGCAGCTTAAAATCTAAACGGTTCTCGTCATAATTAGCAGGTGGATCACAGAAGCGCCTCCAACCCTGGTTAGGTTGTGGTCTTACCTTCAGTTGGCGGTCGTGGTCTCCACTACATAGCGTGTTGAGAGAGACCTTGAATGACTTCCACACTGGACTGAGGTCATTCATCACCGTCTGACAAACACACATACACACAACCAGACACGTTAGTCTTTCTCATCTTTGCGAGTGTGTGCACGTGTGTGTGCGCTGCTCACCTCAGTTCTGTGAACTAGTGATCCACTGCCATCGTCATTTATTCTGAAGATTTCCAAGAATGGATCTGACTTACTAAAGAAATCCTGAAGGAAACACGCACATTTTCGTTTGACTGTCAGCGTTATTTGCAACCCTCGATTTTGCAAAATATGTAGGAACAATCAAACGGAGCGTATTCTATTCACGCACGCACAAACCTTGTCATCTAGTTTGCGAGCGCTGAAGGACAGCTCTACGTAGTCGTCATTTCCTGACAGCTCCTCTGATGTTACCTGGAGCACAAAGAACATCACAACATCTGAGCTTCTCTCATGTGTGTGTGCATGTGTGTGTAAGTGTGTGTGTGTGTGTAAGTATGAGCTTCGTACTGTGATGAAGCACTTGCTGGTGGTGTTGCCTTGCTTCAGTAAGGCTTTGGTCAGTTTCCTCTGGGAGACAATCTGTAAAAACGAAACCAGACATATTTAAACTAACAGTGTTATTCTAAGTTGTAGTAAATACTCTTATCTATAGTAACTTACAGGAGCAATTGGGGTTAAGTGCTTTACTTAATGGCACAACAACAAATGTTTCATCTTGTTATCTATGGGATTCAAACCTAAATAAGCAGGTTGCCAAAGGAAATTATATAAAAATAAAAAGACATCTGCCTCCCAGGAGATCCTACACTCCAGTAAATGATTCAACTGTGAACGGTCCCAACAAGCATTTACCTGTCCTCACATGCACTCACCTGCCCCAACATGCATTTACTCGTCCTCACATGCACTTACCTGTCCCAACGTGCACTCCATGGCTCCAAGGAAGTCTGTGTCTCTAAGGCCATTGTGGGCGGAGCTGATATCATGGAGCTCATAGCGAAGTCGCTGAACCTCTTCAAAGTAGTAGTCAACCAGAAACACCTTGGAAAACACTGGACTGATACTGCTACGGATCACCTCTGTCCGATCCACCTGCCCATGTGAAAAACAAAACAAATACACTGTTCTCCCAATGCGGCAGTGTTTGTATATTCATATAAAGTAGGCAAATCACTTGTGCAGTTATAGATTATGTTAGTGTTCACTTTGAATTTTTAATTCAACCAGGACCAGTCATTTTTATGCCATAACAGGTTTATATTTACCAATTCCATATGTTGTTTCAGAGGAAATCATGCATGTTGTAGAAAAGGTTATTAAAAAGGCATTTGTGCAGGTACACATATAAGTAGTCCCCAAGTTGTATTGGTTAAATTAAGGTGAGTATATAATTGGTGATGAAATGAACAAATAAAAAATATTTAGGAATGATGGGAAACCAGGTCAGTTTGTTAATACCCATTAATGTGAATTTAATCACAGCATGCTGAGAGGAAATTAGATCTCAGAGGACATCAGGAAGAGAGTAGTGAGAGCACATCAGTCTAGGGAAAGGCTATAAAACCATCTCAAAAAGATTTGAGCTCCATCATTCCCAGTGTTGGTTACAGTAGTCAGACTACATTTTTGTTGTAATAAGTATCCTAACACGTTAGTTTCAGAATTCAAGTAATTAGTTACATTTATAACAAGACAATTATATACCTTTCCCCTTTTCTGTTTTCGAACAGAAGTTAATAATTTATTATCTGTTGTTATGCCTCCACGCCAATCAGAACAAACAACAGAGATCCCGCACTTAAATAGGAATGTAGTTGTGGAATTAGGGTGAGAGATGGAAGAGTACATTTTAACAGCTGGAAACATTTGCATTATTTCTAACCTATCAAAAAACAGGGATGAAAAATAATTGTGTCCCGTGAGAAAAATGTCTATAATTCTGCCACCCAACAGACGTTCTAAACTGTACCCTGTAGAATATTTCTGGTTCAGGACTGCTCAAATTTGTCTCATATTGTCTACATTAATTACAGTAGCATTATTAGGAGTCAAATGTCATTGCAAATACAGTCGTATGCAAAAGTTTAGGCACCCCTGACTATTTCCATGATTTTCATTTATAAATAATTGGGTGTTTGGATGAGCAATTTCATTATGATCTATCAAATAACTGAAGGACACAGTAATATTTCAGGAGTAAAATGAGGTTTATTGGATGAACAGAAAATGTGCAATTTGCATCAAAACAAAATTGACAGGTGCATAAATTTGGGCACCCCAACAGGATTATCACATCAATATTTAGTTCAGCCTCCTTTAGCAGAAATATCAGCCTATAGACGCTACCTATACCCTGTAATAAGTGTTTGGATGCTGGATGAAGGTATTTTGGACCATTCCTCCTTGCAAAACATCTCCAGTTTAGTTAGGTTAGATGGTTGCCGAGCATGGGCAGCCCGCTTCAAATCACCCTACAGATTTTTTATGATATTCAGGTCTGGAGACTGGCCATTCCGGAACATTGTACTTGTTCCTCTGCATAAATGCCAGAGTAGATTTTGAGCAGTGTTTTGAGTTGTTGTCTTGTTGAAATATCAAGCACTGGCGTAACTTTAACTTTGTGACTGATTCTTCTACATTATTCTCAAGTATCTGCTGATATTGAGTAGAATCCATGCAACCCTCAACTTTAACAAGATTCCCAGTACCGGCACTGGCCACACAGCCCCACACATGATGGAACCTCCACCAAATTTTACTGTGGGTAGCAAGTGTTTGTCTTGGAACGCTGTGTTTTCTTTGACTACCATGCATACCGCCTGGTGTTATGACCAAATAACTCCATCTTTGTTTCATCAGTCCACAGCACCTTCTTCCAAAATGAAGCTGGCTTGTCCAAATGTGTGTTTGCACACCTTAAGCAACTCTGTGGTGTGTTTGCAGAAAAGGCTTCTTCCACATCACTCTCCTGCATTCTTGTGCAAAGTGCGCTGAATCGTTGACCAATGCACAGTGATACCATCTGCAGCAAGAGGATGTTGTAGGTCTTTTGAGGTGGTCTTTGGGCTGTTTTTGACCATTCTCACAATCCTTTGCCTTTGCCTCTCCGATATTTTACTTGGCCTGCCACTTCTGGCCTTAACAAGAATTGTGCCTGTGGTCTTCCATTTCCTCACTATGTTCCTCACAATGGACACTGACAGCTTAAATCTCTGCGATAGCTTATTGTAGCCTTCCCCTAAACCATAATGTTGAACAATCTTTGTTTTCAGGTCATTTGAGAGTTGTTTTGAGGCCCTTATGTTGCCACGTCATGTTGCCACGCTTCAGAGAGTCGAAGAGAACAAAAACGTGCACCTGTCTATGACGTTCAAGGCTTAATGAGCTCACCAAACAAATTGTGTGTTCCAATTAATCAGTGCTAGGTAGTCACAGGTATTTAAATCAGCCCAGATGTATGCAGCTGTCTAATTTCTTTTTTTATGCATATTGCACATTTTCTGTTCATCTAATGAACCTTATTTCACTACCAAAATATTACTGTCCTTCAGTTATTTGATAGATCAAAATGAAATTGCTGATCCAAACACCCATTTATTATAAAAATAGCAACCCATAAAATAGCAACCCATGCTCGCATTCATTATTTCTCATACCATTAAACTGCATTCAAATTGTTTAAATACTTGTGAAGGTTAGTAAATGGATGTTTTTTCCTACGAGTATTGTATCATGCTAAACCTAGACAAACTAAAAAACATATGTAAAAAGCATTTTTATGAAGTAACGCATAGTAGTTTATTTAGTGACTTTCAATATGGATTTCCTGCCTACATCAAGACAATCCTAGCCTGCCGATTTAGTACCTCCAACAGTGTCTTCCTGTGTACTGACCTTCTGCCTGTCGTTTGACCACTCTGCCTCTGGATTTGTATATTGCCATCTCAGTGTACCGACCTGTTTCTGCTGATCATTGCCTTGCATATTACTAAGTGAAAAATAAATATTACACAGTGCGTAATTTACATTTTGGTCTCAGTCTTATACTTACAATAATGAGTAACGCAGTTACGTAACATGGTTACTATCTAAAGTAACTAGTTAGTTTTAAAGTAGAGTTGCCCAACACTGATCAGTCCACAGTGAAGCAAATAATTTACAAATGTATGGAATTTAACATGACAGGCAGAGAAGTGGACACACTTCCAACATATCTCCAAGAGCTGCAAAGAAAAATCATAAATCAGGTAAATGCCAACCCAAACATCACATCTGGAGATGTGTAGACCTCCCTCGCTGCAACTCAGGTTACTCTTCCTCATTCAACAATAAGAAGAACAGTGGATCGAAATGGCATTGATGGTAGGGTTGCTAGGAAGACGCCTCTGCTTTCAAAAAATAACCTAATGTCCATCTTAACTTTCTGGAAGTCCATTCTCTGGACAGATGACTCCAAAATTCACCTTTTCAAAATTCAACCGCTATTTTGGGCAAAAAACAACAATGCCTACCTCGAATACAACTTTTCCCAATAATCAAGCATGCCAGTGGAAATGTCAATATCTGGGGCCTGGATGACCTCACAACATTAATGGAATTCTTTGACAGAACTTCAGGCCATCCAACAAAGAGCAAAATCTGGGCCGAAATTGGGTCTTCCAAAAAGACAACAACCCAAAGCATCCAAGAAAAGCCCGGACCTAAATTCGATCTAGACGGTGTGGTAAGACCTGAAGTTGGCAGTGCCTGCCAGACACCCATCAAAGCTCACTCAATTGGCTCAAGTTCATTTACCAAGTTATTGCTGCTAATGGAGCCACAAGCTATAGAATAAAGGGGTTCACCTATTTTAGCACACATGAAAACATGTGAAATACATGATATTGTCAATGCTTTCATGACATTTGTTCAAAAAGTCTAACCAATCTCAATCATTAATATCAAGATGTTTTGCCTGTCTGCGATGCGCACATTTTATCACTGTTGCTACTCTAGCTAACGATAACACCAGATTGTCTGTATTGTCATTCCAGAACTTAACAATCTACATTAACATTAATATAATAAATTAATTTGAAAGGGTTTGCTAAATTGTGGGAACTTTATACTGTAAATTGAGAAATAATTACAAATGTATCCAAAACCTTCATAAAACTGTGAAGTAGCTTACCTGGCAACATGTTTAGGTATCTATTATTTGTTAAATGTATGAAATGACAGCTGCAATAGGTTATAGAACCATCCTAAATAGCGAATTCCACTCTGACTAAATGTGCAATTAACGGGCCAGATGTGATTAGGGTAATTGCACTCAACCCCATCAACTGGCCTTGGCTCAGAACATCCGGTTAGGTTTTATCTATTTGAGTAACTATAATTTGAAGGAGACGAGAATAATGTGTGTATTTTAAAGTTGAAAGAACCTTAAGACATTTTTTTATAAGTAGCTAATATGCCTTAAAGGTTGAAGACCACCAAACGGAAATGGAAAGAGCGTTGTGTCGACAATTCTGCTTTATTGGAGCCAGAACAAACAGCAAACCAGACCACATCAATTCAAGCCATTGGCCTACACAGTAACAATCATCGTGTTTAATTCTCCTCACCAATTTATTCAGCCAACAAGGGCGTAGGAGCAGAGGGGGACAAGGGGGCTTTGTTCCCCCCCAAAGTTAAAGGCAGGTAATGTGTACCCCCCCAATACTAATTTTGTGATGTGTCCCCAAAAATCTAACTTACACCTACATAATTGTTATCCATTCTGACATTGTCAACAATATTTTTCAATTGTAAATGTCAAATGCACACATTGCAAATTAAGTTTATTTGAAATTCTAACTACAGAAGGGAATCCAGTTATTTATTTATTTTGAGTGTGGTTCTGGTCTTCTAGTCTTCATTTTGAGAGACAGAGGGTTCGGGAGCAAGTGTACTGCAACAGCCTCAACTGGGACAAAGACAAAAAGTTCGCTTTTATTTTCTAGGCGAGACACACACAGAGACAGATGGAGGAAGGAAAAGATGGATGGAGGGTGAGCTGTGGAGGGAGGGGGTTGAGAGAGGGAAGAAGGGAGAAACAGTACCGTACCTCAAACCACTGTCCGTGTGATTGCATTTTGAGGACAACGCAGGGATCGGGTTTCGAAAGGGCATCACGGTCCGAGATCCCTGCACAAGCCACTCTCAGCTCCACCTGTCGTCGACCAGTCAGTCCGTCAATCAATCAACTGTATGCTTGGTATGTTTCTTATTGTTGATCATTCCATTTGTTAATCAATAAATCGAGTGTGCACGACCTACCTTGGTGAGACAGGAGGAGTTGCACAGGCCAAGTGTTGCCTCTGCAGACTCATAGATGTTACTCATGGTGGACACACACAATAGGACCTACACACACACACACACACACACAACTTTAGTGATAAACACACAACCAGACCAAAACAATTCAGACACCTTAGGGAGCATTGACACACCCCAACAAACCCCACAACTCCTTTCAACATGAGACGATGCCGAGGTTCTGAGTAAGCAGAACAGTTCTTATTATCAAGGTCAGTGCACAAACACAAACACACCAAGCTGACTGACCAGAATAAGAAAAAAACATTACATAAGGTTTCAGTTATCTGGCCAACAGCAGCTTGAAAAGACTCATACTACCTTACATTATCATGTACAGTCCAGCATATCAACATTATAACACAGGCTCTACATTTAATACTTAATAATAAATCAATAATCAACATCAATTTGTATTCATATTTCATGCCTCCCGTTTTTCTGTCTATCCAGCCTTTTCTCTCACTGTGTTTCTCTATCCCTCTCTTACTGTTTCTTTCTATCCCTGCCTCTTGTTTTCCAAAATGCTATGCCACGGCCCACGGTTGGGTGGCAAACTCAAAATGACCCAGTTCTTTTTCTTGCTATGCTGTCTTTCCCTCTCTCTTTCTGTGTCTCCATTTCTCTTGTTCGTGGTACTCTTCTATATTTCATGTGTTTAGTGAGTGTATATTTTCAGGGTTATTATTTTTAGCAAAGAGGTTCAGAGCAGGCAATAAGAAAAAGACAAACAACGGTGTCCCAGCTCTAGTACGCAGCATCAGAACCAATCACAGCTCTACTATGCAGCAACAGAGCCAATCATAGCTTGGCTAGGCAGCAACAGAACAAATCACAGCTCTACTAGGCAGCAACAGAACCAATCACAGCTTGACTAGGCAGCAACAGAAACAATCACATTTCTACTAGTCAGCAACAGAACCAATCACAGCTCTACTGTGCAGAAACAGAACCAATCACAGCTCTACTGTGCAGAGACAGAACCAATCACAGCTCTACTGTGCAGAAACAGAACCAATCACATGTCTAATGTGCAGAAACAAACCAAACACTGTTCTACTAGGCAGCATCAGAGCAAATTGCAACTCTACAAGACAGCAACAGTACCAATCACAGTTCTACTAAACAACATTAGTATCAACCACATATGTACTATATAGCATCAGAACCAATCACAGCTTTACTAGATAGCATCAGAAACAATCACTTCTCAGACAACCACTGCACCTGTCCCTGAGCTTCGATAGACTTAAATGCATGGACATGGTGTGCTTGTATATGTGTGTGTCTTAGTAATTGTGTGTGCATGTGAGTGTGTGTGTGTTTATATATCGATATATATATGAGTGTGTGTGTGTTTATATATCGATATATATATATATATATATATATATATATATATATATATATATATATATATATATACATACACTTGTGAGTGAATGAGTGTGTTAGTGACATTAATGGATCATTAGGGCAGGACGGTCCATGCTGAGTAATCCTTGCAAAGCTAGCTACCATTTCTCTCTCTCTCTCTCTCTCTCTCTCTCTCTCTCTCTCTCTCTCTCTCTCTCTCT
>JACXGM010019341.1:0-18453 GCA_016801145.1 Umbra pygmaea
TGGTGTGAATGTGTAAGGCCTGGTGTGAATGTGTAAGGCCTGGTGTGAATGTGTAAGGCTTGGTGTGAATGTGTAAGGACTGTTGTGAACATGTAAGGCCTGGTATGAACGTGTAAGGCCTGGTGTGAACGTGAAAAGCCTGGTATGAACGTGTAAGCCCTGGTGTGAACGTGTAATGCCTGGTGTGAACGTGTAAGGACTGGTGTGAATTTGTAAGGCCTGGTGTGAACGTGTAAGGACTGGTGTGAACGTGTAAGGACTGGGGGAGGATTCCACCAAGTTAAATGGGCCGGACAGCCACTTGAATAAAGTACACATAGAAAACGAACTAGCAAAACATGAAACCTGCTGCAGTAGGGCAGTGGGCTAGTTATAGCAGCAGGGGTACAGGACTTTGCTTTTTCCTGGAGGCACAGCTGCTAGTTGATGTTGTAATGGAAACGGTGTGTGCTGGTCCAGTAGTTGTTGGCGGTGTAATGTACTGTCCATGGACGCATGCGGGAACGCTGTGTAACTGTCAATGATTTATTTCTGCCACAGGAAAAGCTGCTGTATCTTTTAGGTTTTTGTGGTTTGCATATCAAATCACCATATTAGTGCACAGTTTCTTAAGCTGGGCCTGGTAAAAGTTAATGTGCTATACAGAGGATTCTGTGCCATTCAGGATGGCACACAATGATAGTATAGTGATTACAAACTGCACTGATAACTTGGTGGTGGATTTACTTTTACAATAAACAAATAAATATATTATTTTCCCCAGTGATGCCTAGAAAGACATTACTGAACAAGAAAGGCCCATTACCTGATCTTAAGCAGAAGTTTGATACACGCTTCTAACCTTCGTTTTGCTTTAAGGATTGACTTTGTTCCACCGTGTAATTTAAATCCCGAATGCTGATTGGTTGGTGTAATGGTTTACATATGACAATGTATTGCACGTGGTGACGTCACATTTTAACGCTCTAATTGCATTGGTAACCCATAATAGTAATAAAGCATGTCTTGGTTTTGTGGTATATCTCCAAAATACAAAGGCTTTGTGCTTTGTCCAGGCACGCTGCAATGTGTCATGTGTAATAACAGATTGTAGGTGTTGTAAATTAGCCATATAACATACTCCATCATGCCTTATGCTAATAAACTGGTGTTCATTTGAGAACCACTGGTTGTCAAACCTCTTCTGGGGACCATAATCCATCTAACAGTTTTGTTGTGTCCCTGAAGTAGCTCACTTGATTCCATATTGATTAGTTAACACATAGTTTCAGGTGTGCTAGCTCTGGGATTAATCTAATAATGGCTTAAATTAAACCATATGATGTTCACCTGAAGACATCGGACAATCATTGCAGAACAAAGATTTACAATTTAGATGAACCAGCATGTCCGTCTGTCTAACTGATCTGTAGAAGACGTAGCTCTGCAGACAAGCTTTGTTTAGTTTCGCAGACAACATAGGCTTAGAAACACAGCAGGGTTTCTAATATAATGGCTGTGTCAGTCAGGCTGTCAGGCAGTCAGACAGACAGGCATGCATGTAGGTACTCGGGAATGCGTCAGGGCTCAGGGGAACACAGACTGAAGCGCTAGCTAGCTGATTTGTTTACGGCAGCACTGTCAGTCTCAGGAGAGGTAGATCTACTAACAGACCTGTCTACTGGCTGCCTGGAGAAGAGATGTCTGATTAGCGAGGCTCCTTTCTCAATGAATATACAGCAGGATTTACAGTCGACTCAAGAACTATTGGCACACTTCATAAAATTGAGCAAAAGTCAAAAGTATTTTTTTAACCACAAACTATGACTCATATTTTGGGATCAAATAAAAGGGGGAGCCGTACACTTTCATTTTAATACAATCGTTTCAGAAACAAAACCATTGTATTGAGTTGTAGAATATTTAAAAGAAAACCAAACAAAGTGGCATCTGTTTTGTATTCTATGCTTTTAATTTGGTCTCAGAATCCAGGACCCACTGTATTGATGATGACTTTCATCTATTCCTGTTTCACTGGGTTATAAGTATGGTGTCACGCGTATGCAAAATCCCTTTCTGATCTAATGGCATGGGCAAAAACAAAGACATTTTTGATGAAAAGAAAGAGATGATTGTTGACCTACCCAGATATGGTAACAGATATTTTAAAAAGTACATAAACTGTTTAAAATACCTATAGTTGAATGCAAAGGTTTAGGCACCCCTGACAATTTTCATTTATAAATAATTGGGTGTTTGGATCAGCAATTACATTTTGATCTATCAAATAACTGAAGAACATAGTAATATTTCATTGGATTCATTGGATTAACAGAAAATGTGCAATATGCATCAAAACGAAATTAGACAGGTGAATAAATTTGAGCACCCTTGTTTGATTTTGTTGATTTAAATACCTGTAACTACCTAGCACTGATTAATTGGAACACACAATTGGATTGGTGAGTTCATTAAGCCTTGGACTTCATAGACAGGTGCATCCAATCATGTGAAAAGGTATTTAAGGTGGCCAATTACAAGTTGTTGTTCTCTGAAAACAAAGATTACAAAAATTACCTGAAAACAAAGTTTGTTCAACATTATGGATTAGGGGAAGAGCTAACACAGAGATTTAAGTTGTCAGTGTCCACTGTGAGGAACACAGTGAGGAAATGGAAGACCACAGGCACAGTTCTTGTTAAGGCCAGAAGTGGCAGGCCAAGTAAAATATCGGAGAGGCAAAGGCGCAAAGGATGGTGAGAACTAGGGATGGGCATGATTAATCGACGATCGATAATTGATCATTAAGAATTTCGTCGATCACGTTCAATTGTTATCGATTAAACTAATGCAGGTTGCGTTGCCTATATGTTTTTTTAAAGCAAATAAATGAATTTCACTGTGTGGCAGCAATTAAAAATGTTCCCACCCAAGGGCAATACTCAGTTACCTGCAAGTTTCCGTTTTGATTTCAAAAGTAATCATGACGAGGAATCAGGTTCCCCGGGCAGAGTATGTGAGCAGAGCGGAGTGGTATCGGCCCAGAAGCCTCTTGCTCAATATTGCTCAAGTAGGCTACCGCTCCAGTCGCGCTCACTTCACATGGTCAGGACATGCCCAGTCTAATGAGCCTCTCCGTGTGTAGGTTACTTCCCTGGCTGATGAGTCTTTATGGAATGTGAAAAGACAGGCTCTCTCACAAGCACGATATTGTATGCGTGGACATGCGAACAGAAAGGAACAAGGTACGTACACTATCTACTGGTTAAAGCGAGTTATAAACCGAGCAATTAAAACATTTAGGTAAGTGTCTTTGTTTTACATTATAGCCTATTTTTGTTGTATGACCACATGGAATCTTTTAAGTTTGTTAACATTTCAATTTATCTTCATTATATATATAGAAAATACATACAGTACATTTCTAAAATGAGATTGCACGCTCTTGTATTAACATTTGTATAGTACTCTTTAAAGACTGTTTGTTTCTGCGTGTAGGTTACATGGTCACACTTTCATGTTTATTTAAACAACGTTAAAACAATAAAAAGTCGATTTAGTTTTAATATTTCACTGATCGACATACATGGTCACACAATGGATGGGTTTTGTTAATATGGTAATTTGCAGTATCATTATTTTTACATGTGAGCGATGTGCGGGTTTGAGTGGAGGGGTTGAAAAAAGTGTGTAGTGGTGGAGCGGAGTGCAACAACCGCTCAGTGAGCTAGAAGCAGGATTTCCAAACGCTCAACCACGCTCACATAGCTACTCTCTCCCCGGGCTGGCCTAGTTAGCACGGAGGTATCTGTGCATCCCGGCAACGTCAGTCCCTAGAGCCAGTGTTTCGGCGGCTGAACAGACATCACAAGTTTGCGGTCGCGTCTGACACCAGATCATGTCAATGCTTATCTTTCTCAACAAAAATCAGCAGACTGGTGCATAAGTTTTTTATGAGGCTTTGTTAAGTAGCCTAATTTGTTATGTAGCCTAATTAATTGTTAGGTAATCTCTCTAACCCTGTATCTCAACTCCCTGCCTTGGAAAGTTTTAAGTTACATTTCGACATCTAGCTAAATAGGCTATTATTATGTTTTTGGTTAAGTTATTGTTAAACATGAATTTTTTTATTTTTTCATTATTTTGGAATAAACGAGGGTCTCTGTTTAAGAACGCAGGCTCGCAGCTGCAGGTTCCGCAGCTTTAGTTTCATGAAATGCCCATCCCTAGTCAGAACGGTCAAAAACAGCCCACAGACCACCTCCAAAGACTTACAACTTCATTTTGCTGCAGATGGTGTCACTGTGCATCCTTCGACAATTCAGTGCACTTTGCACAAGGAGAAGCTGTATGGAAGAGTGATGCAGAAGAAGACCTTTATGCACACACGTTACAAACAGAGTCGCTTGAGGTATGCAAACGCACATTTGGACAAGCCTCATTTTGGAAGAAGGTGCTGTGGACTGATGAAAGAAAGATGGAGTTATTTGGTCATAACAAAGGCGTTATGCATGGCGGCAAAAGAACACAGCGTTCCAAGACAAACACTTGCTACCAACAGTAAAATTTGGTGGAGGTTCCATCATGCTGTGGGGCTGTGTGGCCAGTGCCGGTACTGGGAAAGTTGAGGGTCTCATGGATTCCACTCAATATCAGCAGATACTTTAGAATAATGTAGAGGAATCAGTCACAAACTTGAAGTTATGCCGGGGCTGGATATTTCAACAAGACAACGACACAATACCCTGCTCAAAATCTACTCTGGCATTTATGCAAAGGAACAAGTGCAGTATTCTGGAATGGCCATCCCAATTCTCAGACCTGAATATCATTGAAAATCTGTGGGGTGATTTAAAGCAGGCTGTCCGTGCTCGGCAACCATCAAATCTAACTGAACTGGAGATGTTTTGCAAGGAGGAATGGTCCAAAATACCTTCATCCAGAATCCAGACACTCATTACAGGCTATAGGAAGCGTCTAGAGGCTGTTATTTCTGCTAAAGTAGGCTCAACTAAATATTGATGTTATATTTCTGTTGGGGTGCCCACATTTATGCACCTGGATCTGTTAATCCAATGAACCTAATTTCTCTACTGAAATTTTACTGTGTCCTTCAGTTATTTGATAGATCAAAATGAAATTACTGATCCAAACACCCAATTATTTATAAATGAAAATCATTAAAAATAGTCAGGGATGCCTAAAATTTTGCATACAACTGTAAGTCAGAAAAACTATCAAAAGGGTTAAGAAGTCTAAGCAGTTGCAAATTTATAAAGAAGAGGACACATGTATACAGCTCTGGAAAAAACACTGTTTTTTATATATCCCATTTAAAACACTGTAAAAACTGATGGATGTTTACAAGCCATCAAATAAAAACGAGCTGCTGGCATTCTTTGTGCCAGGAGTGGCACAAAATCACCCAACATCAATGTGAAAGATGGCGAGCATGCCAAGACACATGAAAGCCAACTATTATTATTATAAAATATTATTATTCCAACAAAAATGTATTTCTGAACTCTTCATAAGTTAACACATTAGTATTGTTGTTTAAATATTAATATCAACTTAATATCAACTTAACCAGTTGTCATTTTCAGCAAATTAATGCTCAGAATAACAACTCTTTAATTTGGAATTTGGGAGAAGTTTTTTCAGTAGTTTATGAAAAAAAAAAGAAATTAAATTTTACCCAAACACATACTTATCAATAGTAAAACAAAAATACATTTATGATTTTACAGTGGTCTCTTCATGTTTTCGAGAGCTGGATGTTGCCACTTGGACTGAATTCCACTACATACCAGGATATGTTAGCCCAAAACTGGTTTCCAGTGCCAGTGGATTAAGACTTGGCTGTAATTGGGCCTTTCAAATAGACAATGAACCAAACAGTAATGTAAATCAATAAATGATTGTGGGAACACAAACTCAATGTATTACAATGAATCCCAGATTCCAGCCTTGAATCAACTTGAAAACCTGTGGTCTGAATTGAAGTGGGCCGTCCATTACCGCAAACCTGAAACTATCAATGATCTTGAAATGCACTGCATGGAGGAGTGGTCCAAGATCCCTCCAAGTGTGCCAACGTTGTCAGACTTTACAGGAAGAGTCTCAGTGCTGATATTCACTCCAGGGAAGGCTTCACAGTATTTAAAGCTATTTAAGACAACGCAAATTAGTTTGAGAAACAATTTTTTGAAATGAAAGTATACTGCTTCCCAGTGTTGTGGTGAAAATATTATTGGGTTTATTTATCTTTTACTTCACTTCTGCTCAATTTCATCAAGGGTGCCAATACTTCCTACGTTGTTTTGTTGTTGTTGTTCCCTCTAACCTTTCCTTGCCGGTAGCTCCACAACTCTTTTAACAGATGTGGGACGGTGAGGGGCACTCAAATGGTTTATTTAACCACATGTCGCCGAGCCGGACAATTATTTTGTTACTACTCATCCAACATGGTAGATTTTAGTCAGATCATGGTTGGGATGATTACGCTAAACAACTATACTCCCTAGATTGAATCTTGAGTTGAGTCTAGATTGAGGAATCTGATCTGCACTCAAGAAGTCACTGGAAAGCGACGTGGCAGAGTAGATAATTGTCATATCTAACCCAAATCCTGGGCAAGGCTGTGCCAATTTGCGTTGCCTCCTACTGAAGGTTCTGGGCAAATTCGGATAAGCCATAGTCAAGCTGGAACCACTGAAAATCATGACGTAGCTTTTCTTGCAACGCAGTGACTACGCCATGTGGACCCCCACTTCTTAAGTTGACTGTATGCTACAATATACTATCTGAAATATGGTGATGGTGGCATGCCAAAGCTTTGGTTTCTTGCTGCTTCAAATTTATATTTTTTTTACTTTTTGATTTTGGCAAAATAGGAATAAAACAAATATGTTTATTTCACATAATATGTATTAATTATTATTTAATACATACACAATTGATACATTATAACCCGATACTGGATAAGCGGACGAAAATGGATGGATGGATGGATGGATGGACAATTGATACACAATTTTCCATTCATTCACATAATAATATCTCATCACTGGCCTATGTAACGCCTTTTTTATTCAAATTACTTGGTTAGTATCAGTATGTGTATATCTGACTGATAGCATTTGAATGAACATCCATCAAACAAAGATTAATTAATATTCTTACTTAATACGCTTGTTCAACACAAAGTGCTTGCTCCTTTATTTTCTGCAGCTTTCAATATAAGTTTAAAATCAATGTAAATACATTACTTTCATTATGTGTTAAATAACAATTTCCCCCCAAAAAAATCAAACAAAAAACATTTTCCAGCTGGATTGTAAGACCATATGAAGTAATGTCTGCAGGGAAAATTATTAATTAGGTCATTAGAAGCCAGTAAGTTAAAACACAACAGATATATTTTTGTTTTATTAGCACTATTCAGTACTTCATATACTATGTACTGTACTTTTCAAAACTGGAATATTATGTATCTTTTTCATATATCCCATTTAAAACATTATTTACTTTACGGTAAGTGGTTAAGACCAGTAAAAGTTGCTACTCTTTAAGGAGTAATTTACATTCCTCGGCTTAAATATCATTAACTGAGTATGTCCTCTGCCAGTTGATGAACTGTGGCTAAGGTTAAATCACTTTTCGCAGTACACTGCATCTACTGGGTACAGTTATTGAGGTACCAGCAATGCACGGGGACAACAAATATGGTAGAAAGAATGAAAACTGACAGAAGGACACCGATTAAGGTGCATGCCGTGTCGCCACAGCCTTAAAATGAGCTGATACTGATCTAGGTATTCAGTTAAGCATGTCTGTGTTACTATAACAATAACAAATAAGCACCAACTGTCAGTGAGGGGAACTTTACAGTACACATGCACGTTTTGGTGGTTACCTATCTCTGAGTCCAAAAAGGGATTGTATTTAACAATAATGCTCCCTAAAAGGGGTATTTTATAGTGACTAGTGTTCCATTTGAAATTCACTCTGGATCTGCATATCCCAAACCCCATTTATTACTACAATAGTTACCATAGGCAAGCCATTGTGACACATTCTGGACTGTTATTTAGGCTGTCTGGGACCTGGAGTTGTCAGGGGCGTTTTTGGGTTTGAGGAAAGAGATGTGTGTTTGAGGCTTAGAGATGTGAAGAAAACCAAACCACAGAATAACAGGCTGTAATTCAGCTCCACACTGGGAAACGAGCCAGGAAAAGACATTCAGAAGTCAGAACAACAGTTACTATTACAGGAGCATTACATGGGACACCCTCATTAAAACACTGTCACAAATGGCACCCTACTTAGTGCTATGGTTTTGGCCAGTGTATTGTTCTACCTAGGGAACACGGTTCCATTTAGATGTTTCAATTGGTCTTTGATGACCAAACATATTCCGTGCCAAAGTGAGTTTAATTCATGACATTGATGCATAGCTTCCTTGTGAGCTCGTGTTCAGTTCACAATCGACAAATAAGCTTCCAAGACAGATTGCCAAGTCAGCCCAGCCTGACTAAAACTGTTTAGCACTTGGACCATCTATGTCAAAGCAGTACACGAAGAAAGAAACACACACACACCTGCCATGTGATAAAACATGTCAGTTCTCTCTGTCTGTCTACCGGTATGTCGCTCTTTCTCTTCCTCTCTGTCTGGCTGTCTGTCTCTGTCTCTCTAGTTGTCTCACTCGCTCTGTCTGTCTCTCGCTCTGTCTCTCCTGTGAATGTGTCTGTGTGTGTTAGCATTGATGTGGTGCCAAGGGCGTAGGACAGGACATGTCCCCCCCCCAATGTTAGAGACAGGCGATATGGTCTCCCCCAATAATAAGAATAATTTGTGGAAAATATATGGCGTGTCCCCCCCAATATCAAACTCAAACCTACGCACTTGTATGGTGCCATGCGACCCACCTCGTAAACACAGGAATGTGAGGAAGTCCTCTGTCTTGGGCTTGCGTCTGCTCAGGTCACTGAGTGGCATGGTGGGGCTCGGGGGCATGAGTGTCTCTGCCAGCTTGACCGGGGTGGCACAGGGGGAGTTGGGCTGAGACTGGGCAAATTTCCTCTGAGCATGCAGCCGTGGCCTGAGACGGGAATGAGCGACATATTAGCAGGCGTTCTTACCCACATACTGTACAGTGCTTATGATGTCTGGTGGGAAGAAGTGCACTGTCGATGGAAGCAGGCAGCCATTTAGAGCGCATTCTAAGATGAGATAACACAGATCGATAATACACAGTTACAAAGACCCAATTGATTCCTCTGTGCAGTCAAAGGAAGACATTAGATTATCTTTGCCTTCAGTTGATAAGCTTGTTCCCTCTCCGTCTAAGTGTGAGCTCAGCATCTCTCTCATTGGCTAAATTAGGTCAATACTTCCCCCTCCACCACGCCTGAGGTGACAGCTGCCTCCATGGTCCATCTGCAGCCCAAATGATACCTCGGTCCCTATACAGGGAACTGGTCTGTAGTAGTGCACTAACTGTAAAGAGTGCAATTTGGGACACCAACCATCTTTTGATGGGCTTTTATTTTAAGAACACAGAAACACCGCCTGTTCTTTCTTCTTTTTTCCCCTCTTTGTTCCTTCTTAAAATTAAAACAGTTGTAAAAACATTTTTTTTAAATCAAATGTAGTCTTGGCAGTGAGAGGCGCAACAGGATAGCTGGCTGTCCCACAGCCCCGTCTGATTGGCTGCCAGTACGGGACAGCCGGTGGACAGTGGGGGGACAGTATACTACACAGCATCTTCTCTTCCCAGCCCATCCCTGGCCCAACACACTAATCACTGTGCCAGCATCACAACAGCCCTGTCCACCTGTCCATAAACATGCTCGGATCACAACACCGAAATGTAGTGCTGCACTATGTAAAACAAGCTTATATTTATGGTTCTGACAAGGCAGCTGAAAATAAACACTATGAAGCATTTACATTGCCTGTAGAAAATCATCATACCCGGTCAAAATGGATATCTTTTGTCACATTACACCCTGGAAATTAAAATGGATTAAATCTAACTTTTGCTAGCTATAATTATACAGCTCAACATCAAATGGAAAATAACATGTACAAAAATGATGAAGAATTATTAACATTTAATTTGTGAAATACCTGATTTGGATAGGTGATCAGTCCCTTAGATTAACCATTATAAACTTGCTCAGGTACAACCAGTCACTTCCCAGATCACACACCACGCTAATTTCCCCCCACCTGACATCAATTGTAGTGGTTGATTACTTCATAAGAAAACCGGCTGTTCCACGATTCCATTACTACACAGTAAAAACATTGGTGTTAAATCAACACCCTAAGTGTTAAATTAACACTCATCAGTGTGTATATAGGTCCACTGGACCTATATTAACACTGAAAGTGTTAATTTAACACTGACGTTTTTTACTGTGTAGTAGTGCATGGCAACGCAAAGAATACACCATGGTTGGCAAGGTGCTTTCAAAATTTTCAAAAAGTTAGGAGGATTCAAAAGATTTTTGAGTGCCCTCAATGTTCTGTTCAGAGCATTAATAAGAAGTGGAAAGCGTATGGCACCAACAACAACTTGCCTAGATCGGGCCGTCCCTCCAAACTGGATGACCGAGCCAGGAGGACATTGATCAAGGAAGCTACCAAAAGGCCAATGGACAATGGATGAGATTGGTCAGTCTGTGCATGTGACAACAATCTCACAAGCTTTACACAAAGCCGGTCTGTATGGCAGGGTGGCAAGAAAGAAGCCTCTTCTGAAAAAGGGCCACACAGAGTCTAGTTTAAGTTTTGCAAAAAAACAGTTGGTATATTCTAATTCCATGATTGAACTTTTTGAACTGAACTGCAAGCGTTATGTTTGGTGAGAATTACAATGGCAACATTATGTTTTTGGGGTGTTTCTCTTTACTCAGGACTGGGCAATTGGTCAGGATTGAAGGGAAAATGGATGCTGCCAAATTACACCCAGATTATGGAGGAAAACCTGTGGCCCTCTGCTAAACAGCTGAAGACGGGCAGGTGGTTCATTTTCCAGCACGACACAACCCTAAACACACTAAAAACTATGCAGTGGCTTCAAAATAGGAAGGTGAATGTCCTTGAGTGGCTAAGTCAGAGCCCTGACAAATCCAATAGAGAATCTGTGGATGGACTTGAAGACAGCAGTCAATCGCCAATCACCACAAAGTTTGACTTAAATCAAACTATTCTGCAAGGAAGAATGGACAAATATTCAATCTAGGTGAAAAAGCTAATAGAGACATATCCAAACAGACTGACGGCTGTAAAGAAAATGGTGGCTCTACGAGGTATTAAATCATGGAACTGTTGAGTGTTACTTTTCTAACTCTGTTATTCTAGTCGTTTCCGAACTGTTGCTTTTTTACGTTACTTGAATGTTGTAAGCCAGAATGTGTAAATAAAGCTGGAACAAAAATGTATATTTTTATTGGGTTTTGATTACATGACTATTGATGATTTTCTATAGGCACTGTAGAAAACAATATATATTTTTGTTCCAGAACTGTATTAGACTTTTAAAAAAATATCACCTTTTACCAATGTATCTCACCAATGAATTGCATTAGTTTTATTTAGAATGTATTGCATAACAAAGTATTATTGACAGTTGGTTTAATTGTGTCAAAATTCCCCAAATAATATTTTATCATGACAAGACAAAATAAAAATTGCTATTGTATTATATAAAACTGAAAAGAAAATGTATATTTAATTAGATAAATAGTAAATCCCATGACTAAATGCATGTTGATATTTGTTAAGTTTCTAAAACCTTTCTACAACTGAGTTGAGCAAAAAATGTATTCTTAAAAAATGATTCTGGCTTTGTCAAGGTGTTCTGGCTCATGGCTTAAGTCATGTCATAGATTTTAAAACAGATTTTGTGTCTAAACTATCCCTTGGCCACTGCAGTGTATATCGGGCCTAGTGTTGTTGGTCAGTGACTTGCTGAAAGATAAATTCCTCTCCCAGTGTCTGGTGTAAATCAGACTAAAGCCTAGGCTTATCTGCCTCCAGTTTAATTTTATCTGGAAAAACACCTATCCATGCCAATGTCAAGCATACCTATATAATGATGGAGCCACCACTATGCTTGAAATCCAGGAGCCTTCTTCAGTAGTTTGTTATTCTACATTTGTCTTTGCATCTCATTGTTGCTGGCTCTTTTGGGTTATAAATGGAGTATTCATTAAAGCACATTGTTACAACTGCTGATGTAAAAAAGGCTTTACAAAATGTAACTGATTGATTTTTACCCAAACCTAAGGCAAGTAAATTTCTTTGATGTTGGTTGTTTGTTTTGCAATATTACTTTTGTGCTTTGTAGCACATAGGAGGCCTGATAGCAATATTTTCATTTGATATTGTGGTATTCTTCTTTTCACTTTGCTACTTCCACATTTATTGTGCTCAGTGCCATGCATCCTGAGTTTTCTTCCATTGCAACAATTGTGCTGCGTTGCCATTTTAAATGGACCAATTAGCTCATGGTAACATCCAAAATCAGTTCAATTCCTGTCTTAACTGCTTAATATTCACTTGGACATTGTTGAATATTTTGTGAAGAACGATTACAAAAATGCACAATTAAATCTTACTTTTTAAAACACCCACAGGGTAAATACTTGTGCAATCCACTGTAAATCATGAAAGTAAAAGTAAAAAAAATGAATGTACAAAAACCAGACTGCCCCTTAAAGTATAACAACATGGTAATTCGGGGATAAACTGACCTCTTTTTGACTGGATCGTCCCCTGAACACTCGCTGCTGCCATCGTTGCTTTGAGACGAGCAGCGTGATCGCTCAGCGTTCCCATTTATGACCCGTAACTCTGGCTTTAATCCTGCTCTGCAGCCTGCTGGGAAAGAGACACTGGTTATAACCGAAAATCGCTGACGAAGTGCAGTTTGTCAGATGGCAGAATGCATTCCAAAAGGCTTGTGAACGTTCCCTTTTGGGGAGAAAGTGGAAAGGTGTCAGGGTGACAATCCAATCCCTTTTGAATGTTTTAACGATGCAAGATTAGCTATATTTTATGAGGCAAAAGCCGGTCGTTATACAACTGATCCCGAAGCACCAAGCAATCTGTGCCCCACAGTCACTGAATCATCTTGGCAAGAAAACAGCTATGCAATATTCATAATTGTTTCTGTTCAGGTTATACATGTGGTGTAACTGAATTCAATTCTTGTTTAACAACTTTAATAAATATAAATGATTTAACAACTGAAACATTTAATAGGACATGTTTGCTGTACTTGACTGATACATTTACTGCTGTAAAAACACTGCCTATAGTCAACAAATGATCCAAGTTGAATGAAACCAAATTAACTGTCAGTGTTCATCATAGTTATAACCAGTTGAAAACATTACATGAATACCCAGATAGGCAGACAATTATTTATGACCACTGGCTATTTGTCATATGTCACAGCCTTCAGTAGTGTAATATCCGAGTCTGTTCACAGTGGGTGCAGCCCACACTACACTCCTCCCTATTAGGTCCAATAGCTTCTCACTAGGGCCCATAGGGTATAGGGAAGCATTTGGGACACAATCAGTGTCCTGTAAGACTACACCTTACACAGCAGCTGATTTGCCTGAGGTCCCATTGATACTGAACTTAGATACACTGAGCTGAATGTTCGAGTGCTACCTGTTCCCATGGCAACATTTAGGTAACCGTACATTATGAAAATTTCGCCGCATTACGCGGACAGACTTACGGTTACGGCCGTTCAAATGTGAACATTCGTACATACTGAATGGCAGTTCTACTGGAACATTTCCAAGAATAGACCAATCGGTTAGAATTTAAAGTACTTGGGGTACGTTTAGTTAAGGGAATAACATGCTAAGTTTTTGCGGTTAAGGTTAGGGTTAGGTTTAGGTAAACTGACTTTTTTTACACTTCGGTAACATATGAGGATTTACGTTTCCAAGAGTCCAGAAACGTACACCTGTAAACATTTCTTGTTTCGTACGATTTTTTACATATCGCCATGAGCACAGCCTGTAGAGCGTTTAAATCCTGTACGGGTGCCAATCACATTCACTCACTCAGTGCGTGTGTTCATTTCTCTGCGAGTTTTTGCGTGTGTGCGTGTGTGTGTGATCCTGTGTGTGAGCCAATTAGAGAGAAAGGAGTCAGACAGACAGTCCACAGTTAGAGCCACTGAAAGGGGCATTATCCAGGGCATAATGTGCTTTACTAACGGATATTCACTGTAATCATGGCTGAATGATAATAATCCTAATGGCCCACTGAACTGTCATGGTGTGGGGGCAGGGCAAAGGAAATTAGTACAGTACTACTGTAATCATGCATTGTTTTTGTAAAAAGGATGTGGCAATGTGAGTGCAAACGAATGGTATGAGCTAGGGCTGCAGCTATCGATTATTTTTGTAATCGATTAATGGAGTACTTAATCGATCGATTAATCGATTAATCGGATACATTTTTTTTGTGTGTTTTTAAATGACCAAAACAAATAATGCATAATGAAGATGAATTGGCTTTAAAATTATCAAGCATTTGGCTTTTATTTTAAAAAAAAAAAACAGGTGTTTATTCCAACTCCAACATTTGGCTCCAAAACTAAGCCTATTTATTGTAATTTTTAACCATTTAGTGTTTATAAGTGGCAGTGCCAACAATTCACCTTTAGCTAAGCCCCGCCCCCCTTAGTTACTGTTGCTACGTCCGACAACTTCATCTGGGCTCTGGTTTTGTATCAACATGGCTTATGCTGTGACAGCTCTTCCTGCTGAAATTGTATCAAACATTTATGAAGCAGCAAATAAATTGTCCGATAAAGTAGGCAAAAGGGGCTGCAATATGCATTCAAAGGCTATATTCAAGACACACAGCTGAAACGCAAGGAACAACAAGGCATCCAAATAGAGGAAAAAGCATACCGATCACAGTCAAAAAATGAACCACCGCATATCCTTCTAATTGAGACGGAGGCTGGGACTAACAATATCAAGGAGCAACACTGTTCATGCAACGCTGGGTAGGTCTCTATTCACTTCTATAATCGTTATTACAAAGCAAACGGACTACGTTTTCATATTTAGTCAAACCGCACCACGACATCCCTACAAATACAGTACGAGTTTAAAATCAGCAAACATCAATGTATAGGCTACGTTACCTTGTTTCAGCGACGCTTGGTGAAACAGCAACCTTGTTCTCTTCCTCTTTAGGTTTGTAATGATCGCAAACTTCAAACATTCTCTGCCGTTTATGGACATCTTTACTCTCCGCAATCGTGCCAACTAAATTCAAAATGTATCACGCGCTACGGTGTGCTTCTTGAAGATTGAACAACGGTCCGTGTGAAACAATTAGATCCCTGCGGTAACTTATATTGCGCGTCATAGGAATTTAACGAGGCTTCGAGGCAGAGTTTTTGCCTCGAGGAATTTTTGTAATCGAGTTAATCGAGTAACTCGATGAATCGTTTCAGCCCTAGTATGAGCACAAACGAAGGAGTGCATATAGAAAATGTAAAAAAGCTCAATATATTTATTAAATGTTAACTCCAAGTAACATTGAGAGTTCTTCTGGATATGCATTTACGTATACACACACAGACAATATAGTGTATGCTTCACACACATGGGAAATATATGCTACATACACTATATAGCCAAAAGTATGTGGACACTCCTAATGGTGGAGGATGAATAATGTTCTGGGGCTGTTTTTCAGGGTTTGGGTTAGGCCCATTAGATCCAGTGAAGGGACATCTTATTGCTACAGGACACAAACACATTTTAGACAATTGGGTGCTTCCAACGTGGTTTTAACAGTTTGGGGAAGGCCCTTTCCTGTTCCAGCCTGACTGTGCCTCTGTTCACAAAGTAGCCTTAATCCAACTGAACACCATTGGGATGAATTGGAATGGCGATTGTGAGCCAGGCCTTCTCATCCAACACCAGTGCTTCACCTCTCAAATGGTATTTTGACTGAATGCGCCCAGATTTCCCCAGACACACTATAGAATCCTTCCCAGAAGAGTTGCTGATGTTATAGCCACCAAGGGGTGCGGCGGGGGGTGGGGTGCAACATATTAATGCCCATAGTTTTGGAACGAGATATCTAAAAATCTCCTATGGGTGGGATGGTCAGGTGTCCACAGTTTTAGTTATTCAGTGTACATACATAGTGTACATACAGATGTTCCTTCAACAGAAGTTGACCTGACCTCTATATGGTTCAAAGAGAAACATGCAACCTTTCTGTAATATTTAATTCAGAATTAATGTTTGAGTTCATTATAGATTCAAAATAATAAGACAAGTCAACAAGACACATGCAAAGGTTTGGAGGAAGCATGTGACCGATATTCGACCATCCCGTAACAATGACGGGGAAAAATCCACACACAAAAGATCAGTCATGCCTTTTCGTCAGGCTGTATCAGCGTTGGTGGTACCATCCTTTACCAACTCCATCCCTGATTTTCCTTCTCCCCTGGCCTTGTTATCTCATTTTCTAATGAAATCAAACACCAGGTTTCCATCCCGTCATTAGTATGTGTATTTAGTCTCTCTCTGTTTGCTTGTTCCGTGTCATTCATTGTATATGTGTGTTATGTGCTTTATGTCATGTATTATTCCTACTTCGTGAGTGTCCTGTGAGTTTCAATTTCAAGTGTTTTATTAGGTTGTAACCAACATTATGTTAAAGTATTATTGAAACCTTTGCCATTGAGATACATGCCTGCTTCCTGCCTCAAATCTACACACAGCGTGACAGGTTTTAGGTTTGTCTTTCAGCAGTGGGTTCCTCTTTGGCCTTAGACCATAAAGCACAGCTTGGTTTAGTGTAAAGTGTATGGTACAGGTTGAAACAATCAGTCCAGATCTAGTTCTTCTTTTCAAACTGATTTAACGTCTTTATGGAGCGTTCCAATTAATGTGTCATGGCACTTTTGATACTTTTTAAAAATTGTTATTCTTTTATTTTGTGCTCTTCTGTATCAAACTCATGAGGGTATATAGACAAAAGCTGTTTCACAACACAATTTTCATCAGGAGATTCATTTAGAATTCAGTGTTGCCAATAATGTTAACCAGAACTCGATAAAAAGGTTTATATTAGCCAGGCTAGTATGTATGTCTGAGTAAAATATGACAGTATTTCTTGCGGTAACAACATGTATTGGCTCTTCACAGTTAGTGCAGGGAACATGTGAAACAGTGATAATAATATTAATAGCCTCCTACTTATACAGCGTGATGACTGTGCTACAAGGTCAGATTCCTGCTGAGGTTCAAATGTGGCTTGCCGCGGCTCTGTGGACAGGCTGAGCTGAGCACCTCATAACCTGAATCAGATGAATGAATCAGATGAATCAGTCAAATGAATCAGATGCCAGCAAATCCAGGTTCAAATACTGGTTTCAATAATTTCATCCACTTCATCTGGGCTTGATTATGTTTGTCTGGCCTGACAGATATCTGCAGCAGTGCAAGCCAGGCCCTTCTGACACTACAGTCAAGATTGAATAGTGACCCAGGGATTCTGAAGACTCGTGCTTCTGGATGATAACAAGCTGACACTCCGTCTTCACTCCTCTGCCCCTTTAATGAGGTGATTTACCAGTGTTGAAGAAAACCTCACCAGACAGATTTGTGTTTCCTTCTGGTAAAGACCATAGATGTGGGAAATTCTTCTCAGGCACTTCTTAGGACGCCTGCTATGTTAGATTATAATGGAGCTTCTTCTTAGAACCCCTGCTATGTTAGATTATAATGGAGCTTCTTCTTAGAACCCCTGCTATGTTAGATTATAATGGAGCTTCTTGGAACGCCTGCTATATTAGATTACAATGGAGCATTTTAGAACACCAGCAAAGTTAAATTATAATGTGGCATTTGAGAATGCTTGCTATGGAGATCATAATGGAGCATCTTAGAATGTCTATGTTAGATTATAATGGAGCATCTTAGAATGCCTGCTATGTTAGATAATAATGGAGCATCTTAGAAAGCCTGCTATGTTAGATAATAATGTAGCATCTTAGAATGCCTGCTATGTTAGATTATAATGGAGCATCGTAGAATGCCTGCTATGTTAGATAATAATGGAGCATCGTAGAATGCCTGCTATGTTAAATTATAATGGAGCATCGTAGAATGCCTGCTATGTTAGATAATAATGGAGCATTGTAGAAAGCCTGGTATGTTAGATAATAATCTAGCATCTTAGAATGCCTGCTATGTTAGATTATAATGGAGCATCGTAGAATGCCTGCTATGTTAGATAATAATGTAGCATCTTAGAATGCCTGCTATGTTAGATAATAATGTTGCATCGTAGAATGCCTGCTATGTTAGATTATAATGGAGCATTTCAGAATGTCTGTTATGTTGGATAATAATGGAGCATTTTAGAACACCTGCTATGTTAGATTATAAT